>JAUCMT010000068.1:7762630-7786259 GCA_032357475.1 Enteromius thamalakanensis
TCAGTACTTGAGCGAGCTCTTATCACATTATAGTCCTCCACGTCTGCTGCGTTCTCAAAACTCTGGCCATCTGATAAAACCTAGAATATCAACATCTACTGCAAATAATTGATAAACATTAAAATATTTATTTTTTCAACAGTACAGCCACAAAATATAAAGAATGAACATGTTAACATGAATTTAACGTGATAAATTGCTTACTAACCTACTAACCTTTTCTGTGTAAGGTTATTTCGAATTTTACTATTTTTTCACCATGACAACTCAGCCAAATATCCTAATAAAATGACAACATGAACTATGATGCTTTACAGCACAAATGACACAGGCAAGTTAAGTGCCATTATAAAATGAAAAGCATCATATTTCTAAGTCAAAAGTATTTTGGGTGTTGATCAACCATAGTGTCACAAATGCTGTCGATTGAGCTTTAACTTGTACAAAACCCAGAATATTATTTTACAAGACCCTCCCTCCATCTCTCAGCCTACGCAGTGTGAAACACTGTCACATCCTGAGATTGTCAACAAATCTCACTTCGGCTTGTGTTGGCCTGATATTGAGAAATATAATTATCACAGCTCCCACTCTGGGCTACAAATGAACTGTAGCATCATTCAGGAAATGACATCACCTCTCTGGCCAAATCACTGAACTGGCAAAATATAATGATACTGGCACGCTAAGATCTGTACTTCAGTGCAAAAATCATTTTATAGTATTATTAGCAATTTATAGTCAACGGCTCAAGCTGTGATCTTGTGATCTTTCTGATTGCTCTGTGCATTAACATTTACATTCTTTCACATAGAATATGTTGTTATGCGTGTTTTTTGCTTTACAGTGTTTTTCACATGCAGCAAAGCGAGAAAAAAAGGCATCTTTAAATGCAGCCTCCTATAGTTTTGAAAACATTTTGCAACCTTTTATATATTTAAAAGGATAGTTCACCCCTAAAGGAAAATTCTGTAATCATTTACTTGCCCTCATGTCTTTCCAAACACATTTTCTTTCTTTTCTGGTAAACAACAAATGAGATGCTAGGCAGGATGGTGACACTAATGCAATGTCTTTTTCAAATCCACAGGTTCACCAACAAGATTTTTCATTTTTACAAGGCACTGATTCGTTCAACACACCAACAACTTTTATATAAAAACATCAAAATCATGTGACCACTAAACATTACTGCATATTGGTTTGGAACAGCATGAGGGTAAGTAAATGACAGAATATTCATTTCCTTTAAAATGATTAAGATCCAATCAATTTTCTAAACATCATATTGTATATGTAATGAATACATTTGCAAAAGTTAATAATGTCTAATCAACATCTGAACCAATCTTTAAGAGCTGCAATTAGTCTCAACCACCCACGTACGCAAACGCAGGTGCACACACTCATGCCATTAGAGCGAACAAAGAGCTGTTTTAAGCACTATTCTTCTTATCTGTCTGTGGTATCGGTGGGGCAGTTCAGATCACCGTCTGTCTCCGGAGACTCATTAGAGTAAGAGTCATCGGCAGAAAAATAACGGTGAACTGGCACAATCACAGCACGATACCCTGGATAATATTTACAAGGCATCTGGAGTCCTCCTCTGCTCTGCCAGATGAAAACGTAGAGCAAATCACAGGACAAGGGAGGAGGGAATAATTACAGCGGAATTTACCAACCATTTTACAAAAAGTAGCATTGTAGTGACACAGTAATGTTGCTTTTGTGGTAAGAGCTGCAACATTAGGGCTCATGGGAGCATATCCCAAGAGGTCATGGTTTGGCTGGTTAATCTACTATTTCCATGGTTATTCTGAAGAACATATCCAATGGACATTTTACTATCCCATAAGGCCACTGCAGAGGATTTATAAATTGTAGTAAAGCAACAAATGGTCTTATTACTGGGAGACACTGAGGTCCACAGGTCTTGTAATTACTATTTAAATGAATAAGTAATTACTTAGAGAGTATATGCTGTTTCACACAATGCGATTTTCTCTAGGTCGTATGACCCAAAACATTCCCCAAATTATAAATAATGATTATAAAATTATACAAACAGTCATGATGTAGTTTCACAGTTTCTGTCAGCAGCATCTGTCTCTTTGATGTGTCTATTGTTTTCTTTAGCCCCACTTTGTTTAAGCGATCTCTGACTGGTTCTCTTCTCACAGCGGGTTACATGAGGCCAGTGGAAGACAAATCTGTCACCAACAGGGTCTCGGTACCAGAGAGCAGGTGGCATAAGACTGAGATGAAGTCAAACAGAAAGTGAGAGAGGGGGAGGTAAAATGGGAGATAGAGGGGAGAGTGGGTGATGAGGAGACAGAGAGAGAGAAAATGTAACCTAGCCACAACTTCTGGGTCCTCTGGGCTATGCACACACGCAAAGACACACTCAAGCGGTCTGAAATTTGACAGGAGCTGCGAGGCCTGGAAAAAAAAAAAAAAGTTTATCCCAGTTCACGTCAGGGCACTAGGCTCACGGTGAAATGAGACAAAACAACGCCAAAGTGCAGCTTAGCATAAACTGACTGAGGAAGATAGTATACCGCATAAATTAGTGAGCTGTCTGTGACTGATTAACAAAGGCCCACGTAATGCAGCGTAGCATAGCATAGCATCTTCCTCTTGCATATCCAACTCAAAAGCTCAGCATAACCTCACACTGGAGAGGCTGCATTACCCTGGGGATGTGTCAATGCCTTATCAAAGGATGGAGACAAGTGAGGATGAAATAAAGTGTGAAAGGACACAGAATTTTCATTGTTTTGTTCCCAGAGTGACCTATGAGGTTTTTTATCCAATTGAGAATTTGCCAGTGTTTAGGAGAACACCAGCAACTACCAGACAAAAATATTTATCCGGTTTCATGGGTTCTTTAAAGTTTCTTAGTTAAAGAACCCTCAAAATCTAACTTGGAACTAACAAACTTAGCTTAAAATATCTTAAAAGATTTCATGGGTTCCTTAAGATGTTAGATAGTAAAGGGTGGGCCATTTATATAGATACACCTTAATAAAATGGGAATGGTTGGTGATATTTCAAACTTTCAAACTTCCTGTTTGTGGCACATTAGTATATGTGAGGGGGGAAACTTTTCAAGATGGGTGGTGACCATGGTGCTCATCTCATTAAGGTGTATCCATATAAATGGCACCAGTGTATTTTATAAGTGTTAGATTTCATGGGGTTTCATGGATTAGCTGGTTTGGAAGTCTAACTAAATCTAACTTGGAGCTAATTAACCAACTTTGAAGAACCTATAAAAAAGAAATAAACTACTTAACATTACAGAAACTTGGAGCTAACAGCATTAGACTTTAGCGGTACTTTTACAAAAGTTGGTCCGTTAGTCTAACTGGAAAACTAACAAAAAACTAATTAACATAAAAAAAGCATAACATTTAATTTGAAACTACGTTAAGGCACATTTACATGACAATAATGTAAAAACATAAGTCGTCAAAATGACCCCTGTTTGCATGGTTCCACGTTCATGGTTATAAAAGCTGTATCACGCACGCAGGCCACTAGAATACAATGCAACTTTGGTGACGTCACAAACCTATAGATTTAACACATAATATGCATACACAACGTCATCGTTTTCACAAATTTGCATTTTTGCACAGAAACATTAGACTTCATGTGTTTTTTAATTAGTTAAGTAGTTAATTAGGTCGTTAGTTGGAGCTATCTAGTCATTATCAATAGTTAGATTGCATGGATTCTTTAAAATTAGTTAGTTAGTGATTCAATACTCAATATTCACTCCTCTGATTCTTTACATCATATTTTGCACTTCTCTCTCACTGAGCCTTCTTTACAATGTTTAGCTCATGTGTCACTAAATCAGTTTATGATATCTCTTTCTCCACCAATTGACCTCTCCTTTTCATTTTACACACAGTCATTCTGCATCTATCCACCCACTCAAGCAACCACACATAACCACACACCCACACACATTCTGTCTAAGTATATCCATAGCTGGCCTTTGGCTCTGTGTATGTCTGCTATGCTACTTTAGGGAGCCCCAGTCCACTAACTCTGAATGTCAACAGGAGGAGATGAGCTTTAATATTTCATCATCCTTCCTCCCGCCTTTACTTCTGCCAGACATTCACAGAATAACATAAACTACATGGCGACAAAATGATTTGAGGGTTCACCTTATCTTTATGGAGGTAAACTGCACCACAAGCACACAGACACACAGGCATAAACATAAAAATCCCCCGAAGACACACACATTCAGCTTGTTTCCCTCTACACAATTTTAGAAACAAATTGAACTGCCGGTAGCAATACTGTTCCCCCTCTATCCAACCCCACGAACACCCGCCCACCCACCACTATGCATACTGAGCAAATACAGTCCACTTTGCAGCAATGCATTTACAGAGAGAGAGTAAAGACTAAGAGAAAGTGATAGAAAGGGAAAAACAGTGAGGATTGATATAAATGATGTGCTGGGTGCGGTGCAGCCCTGGGCGGGTGGGGCCATTGGGATGAGGGTTCGATCAATGGCAATCAATGGTGGGAAGGCCAGACATTCATCTTAATTCCGACTAATTAGGACAGAAGCTCAAAGGCGGCAAGTGTGAGTGTGTTGTGTGAAAGGAAGAGTGTGATAAAAATAAGCTTCTTGTTTACACTGAAGCGCCACTGGTGTAGCAGTTTAAGACCTGGTTTGGTAAAACAAAAGATGCATTTTAATCACTGGTGGACCCAATACAGAACAGGCCGGTAATGAAGTCCACTCTCACCTTTTAGCCCTTGAGCGAAATGCATAGCCTGAGGTTGATCCACATGTTACTATCCCAGCAATTAGTGTAAATTGCTTTGGATTAAAAGCATCAAAGGCAAAGTCTTGGGAGTGGGTGATATGGGAATATTCCTATACGGCCACATCGCATTTACACCTAGTATTAACAACATTTCAGAAATGAATTGATTTCACTGCATGAAATTTGTGAAATCAGCTAAACTATTGATAGTTTTCATGTGACATCACACTCTTATAGAAACGGTGGGTAAAACGAAGCTTTGCTCTACTGACCACCAGTGATTTTTATGCAGGTTGCATTAAGTAATGTACACTGATAAAAGGTGAAATCCAGTAAACACCTCATTGATGATGTATATTTTGGACAGGAAAGCAGAGGAAGCTAGAATATAATGCAATTAATAGAAAACAAATATGTGAGCTGAAAATTTAGGTCAATACACCTAGCATGTGAAGGATGTCTTAAGTTAACAAGTATTCAAATAAAATGACTAAATAAAATATGTAAGGTTTGTAGTTTAGATGTATTTGGAAGTATATTTGTATGCCAATTTTTTTGCACTCCCCCTAAATCCAATTATAATGAGTCACCAGACACACATTTGAGGTCTATGTTATCTCCAAGAGTAAAAACCAGGTATAAAAAGAGATCTGTCTCAACTGACCACTTGGCCAGATACAAGATGTTATGACCAGGTGTGAACAGGGCTTGCAACTCTCAAGAAACCTTTTATTCATGTCTACAAATAACTGATGAATCTATTGTAAATATAATTTTTAATACTTTCTTTTAAAACCACAATGGTATGACACGCACTAGTTACTTTTCCTGACAGGAACAGATCAGATATGTTGTGTGTGTGTTTAGATAAGATGCTAGAGGTTTGTATAAAAAACATGTAAATAAATAAGTGTAATAATCATTTTCACTTGGAAATGACTAGTACATTTCAAAATTAATTACAAAGAAATGATAATACACTAAATTAAATGTGAAATTTTAAGATGGAAAAACTGAAATAGTATTTTCTTTGTCTAAACAATCATAAAATTATTTATTCTTTTTTCTTTTTTTTTTACAGTGTAATGCCAACAATGTGTTATCACTCCAACTCACCTGCATGTGAAGCTCTGTAACATTAGACAGAAACAATAACATTGCATGAACTACAGTTGTAGATGTAGAGACAGTTCAGATGTAGAACATTTGTCTCTTTTTATTACCCAGGTTTGAGGGTAAAATAATCTTGCAGAGCAATAAAAAAAAAGGTAATAAAGATACAAAAGGTGAAGAAGAAGAGAAGTCTCGCATACAGCATTGGCAGGGGCTGGATGAGATTTTGGGCTGTGCTGACCAGGCTGAAATATTTATGAAGGGCAGTGGTAAAAGCTCAAGGTGCGGGGAACTGGCAAAAAAAATAATGGAGAGATTAAAAAAGAGAAGTGCTGTATGGATGACGGGCCCTGCCACACCACAACTGCCTCAGCAAGTCACGCAAGAAGCGCCGAGATGTGAACTGGCTGAAAAGACCTTTATAGCGCCGTCTGTGTGTATGATTGTCTCAGATCTCTATCTGTCTCTTTAGATGTCTTCAGGCTTTCAGAGGAAGTGACACCGAGATGGCAGGGTAGCAATAACCCACATGCCATTAAATTCAATCTCACTCCACTCAGACAAACACACACACATCGAGCTGACCGTTCCTCGTTCCCACGCTAACTACACACAAACAAAAGGGTACAAAATGGGACTGAAGCTCCTTAAATATAAAGTTTTTCTTTTTCCCCTTTGTTCTGTGGGTCTGAAAAATAAGATCATCCAATGAAGTTGCTTCACTTTAAGCAAATCTTCAACATAAAAAAAAAATATTAAATTAAATTGCTAGTGCATAAAAAATTTAATTAATTATGGGCTGGCTCAATAGGGACTAAGCGTTTTTTAAATACTGATAAATGTAATATGAGTTCATTTATTTCCCGTGAATTAAAATATAGTAAATTTATAAAGACAGATAAACATGCAGTCAATTGTCAAAGAATGTCAAGGCCTTTAAGGTGGGACAGGCCAAAATAACATAAGACTAGCTAAATTTAATGCTAGATTTATTTTACATTCAATAATTTATACTTAACTAACTGAACAACAGCCAAATATGGAATTTGTGCCTCTTTTGGGAGACCTAGGTGTTCCATATTAATGTAAAGTGCTAAATAAGCTGAAATAGTAGTAAATAACTTTCATCCCATGGCTATTAAAACTGTCAAGAAAGAAGGATGGAGGAAAGAAAAACAAGTGAGAGCGAAGGACAAGGGGTTCGCACACACAAACACTGCACTCAAACTGTCTTCCCTAACTACCGGCTCTATTATCAGAGCATGTCTACATATCACCCTTCCCATCTCTCTTTCATCTTCACAACCCCCCAACCCTCGCCATCCCAGCCCCAAGACCACTCGGCGAAATCTATAAATACGGCTTTCCCTCCACTGCTGCATCTCGCATTTCAGATCAAATTAACCAAGTCGAAATCGGACATGTTCCCCTGGCCTGACGGCTGAGTGCCGTGGTGTGAGGTTCTAATGAGTGTCGGAACATCGATATTCTCGCTGCACGAACGCCACGGTCTTTCCTCTGGGGAACAATTAGAACCTGAGGAGCGATAAACTTCCCCGGTTTCTCCCGGTCTCTCCGGTTCCCGGCAGTGTTACTGTAGAACTAAGTGCCTGTGATTTAGATGTCAGAGCAGATGCCCTCTGACATGAGCCCTAAGGCAAAGCACATCACACTAGAGAATGAGAGCTGGCAGCATGCAGGTGTGCAATTACTGAATATGCAAGAGCTGGATATGATCACACCTGTTCAACTGCAGGAGTGAAAGTTTCTGTAAATTTCTACATTTCTGTAGTTCGATAGTAGGTAGTCCTCATTAAATCAAAATTGACTTTATTTATTTTTTTGTTAGTGCACAGTCTTGAGGTGAACAATTAATCTACGCAAGCTAATCCACTGATTTGTCTATATGGTAATCTTTAATCAAAATCTGATGATTTGCTTCCCCGCTGGAATGGCGCGTCGGTAAAACTTCAGGCTACACTTGTTAACTACTAATTTTCCCTCAGTAAATTTTTAATTTGTTGCTTGTTAATAGGTAGTTGTTATGTTTGGGTATTGGGTAGGATTAAGGATGTAGAATAAGGCATTAATATGTGATTAATTCGCAATAATAAATGGCTTATTCTCTAGTAATACGCAAGCTAATAAGCAACTAACGGGTGTAACCATAAAATAAAGTGTTACTGACATTACTTCTCTGATGATGCCAGTTTGACAGCTTGGGTAGAAGATGCTTAATCACACTCCTACATCCATTAGTTTGCTGCAAGTGAACAGTGGAGAAGAGGAGTGAAAAAATAAAACCCAGCCCTATATTCAATATTCCGTTTAAGTTCAAAATATGTCACTAAAAACTGAAATAAAGTCACAGTCACACAGATTTGAATGAAGTATCGTCTGCGGGTACAGTGTGCAACTGTGCCTACTTTTCCAAGCATAGCCTACCTCATTTGCAATGTTGCCATTATGCTTAAAACCAAACATAAATATAATATTTTGGGGATTTTAAAACATTTTCTTGAACTATACACAAACATATTTATTAAAGTGACATTAAAATAAAGCGGTCTAAAACAAACTGAACCAAACGAACCAAAAACAAAACAAATAAAATCAAACTGAAAAATAAAACAAATAAAAACCAAAAGAAAACTACAACAAACCAAAATGAAAAAAACAACAACAAACAAAACAAAAACTAAACCTGTAGACCAAAAAAAAGTATTGTTCCAAGTATACTATACAGATTTATAACAGGGCTGCTTTAACCCTTATAAGTCCCTTATTTCTGGTTTACAGATAGGGTCTTTGGATAGGATCTTCAACGTAACCATGAAAAATAAATACATTTTTAATGATACAAATAATATATCATTTTGTTTGTTTGCTTCTCATCTATACATTAATGCTGTGTTTTCAGCGATATTAAGTACTTTGGGACCTATTTACCACAAAATTCCTCAAGTACGTTTTTAGTTTGCTTGTAAAATATTAATTTTTCACAGAAAAAACACTTAAATGATGGCCTAAATTTTATTTAAGTTGTTTCTGGATGTTGACCTAGGTGTTGGGTGTATAATTCTGCCATCTGTTGGTTGGAGATAAACCTATGGGGGTATACAATTTACAACATAATTATTTTTTTTGACCAGTCGGGGGCCAATGAGACACATTCATTTTACTGGTAATGACCAACTCATCATAATACAACTACTTTGATTTTTTTCTGAATTTATTTATATATTACCATTAGAAAAGACCCACTAAACGGAGACTAAACAGTGTCTGCACACAGCTTCCATGAGAGAGATCATTTTTAGTGTATTTGCAGTAAAATCAGAGAGATTGCAGCCCTTAGCATTTACACATTTTAAATCAATTTAGGCTTCAATTTAAAAGACATGGGTCAATATTTTTTTTTCAACGAGTAGTTCATAGAACCTTAGTGGGCCTACGTCATCAAAAGTCCCTGATTTGTGAAAACCGTAGATGAGGGTGAGGATCTTCTCCGTTACTCTAAAACACCTCTGTAAAGTCAAAGTTAAAACCGCTTTGAGATGCCCACGTGTGAGAGACAGATAGAGTCACGTTTGTTTGACCCACACACCTGTCTGCTCTGAACACACCTCTCTCCCAGAAAAGACATTAAAAATAAATGTGTGTGAGAGTGTGTGTGTGTGTGAGAGAGAGTGTGTGTATAAGTGTGTCTGAGTGTAAAAAGTGCTGTCTGCGGCAAACATACCTATGTAAAGAGTATGTGTGTTTGTTAATGTGTGAATGTGTGTTTGTGTAAGTTTGTCTGCGTGTGTGTGTGTGTGTGTGTGTGTGTGTGTGTGTATGTAAGTTTATGTGTCTTTTTGAGTGTGTCTTTGTATGTGTGTGTGTGCGCATTTGTGGGTGTTGGTGTGAGAGGACAGGTCCGTGAATTATGTCCCACTTCACATCTTTGTTCTGCATGTGTGGCTGATTTTATTTTCCACATTTTATAAAAATGTTCTCTGTCGAGTTTTGTAGTCATACATGTGTGTGTGTGTGTGTGTGTGTGAGAGAGAGAGAGAGTGTGTGTGTGAGCATGTTTTTTCTACATTCCATTTGTACCCTAGTACTAGACCCTCTTTTCGGTGTGAAAATTTTCAGTTTTATGCTGGGTTTAGTGATTTTCTTTTTTTGACGAATAAACGCTATTTATTGCATTTCCCATTTATTTTCAATTGGACCCTATATGTAAAAAAAAATAAAATAAAAATACATACCTTCAGAAAGACAGAATTAAGTCCAGTTTTTTTATGTAAATATAGATGAAAAATGATGAAAAGTCACAAAATGTTATTCTATTAAGATGAAGAGAAAAAAAAAATTCGTTAAGGAAAAGGTGGTCGGGGTCATATAGACCCCAAGGTCTAAGGCAAACTAGGTCGTCACATACTGTGTAGCAGGTAAACATATTTCTGATGTAGGGACTGAGACAAAAAAATACTATAGAGTGTTGCCTCAAAAACATTCGTCCTCTTGTGCACAGTCATTCTACTAAAGCCCTGGAAGTTTTTAGGAAATCTTTGAGTTAGATGTTGATATATTGAAAGTGAATCCTCAGGCTGTTCTGAACCACTAGCAGGGTCAGGGTGACTGTCAAACTGGCCAATCACAGAATGACTGGGGAGTCCACACCCGCCCTTTGACAGAGTGCCCGCCTCCTATTGGGCAAGTTGAACTGGCATGTTGGCACGCAGGTGTTACGGGGCAGGCTGCCCGCTGTGGTGAATGACGGGTGCTCAGAGAGGTGTGTTCAGAGCAGACAGGTGTGTGGGTCAAACAAACGTGACTCTATCTATCTCTCACACGTGGGCATCTCAAAGCGGTTTTAACTTTGACTTTACAGAGGCGTTTTAGAGCAACGGAGAAGACCGCTCACCCTCATCTACGGTTTTCAGAAATCAGGGACTCTTGATGACGGAAGCCCACTAAGGTTCTATGAACTAATCGTTGAAAAAAAAATATTGACCTATGTGTTTTAAATTGAAGCCTGAATTGATTTAAAACTGTGTAAATGCTAAGGGCTGCAATCTCACTAAAAAAAATCTCACTCGTGGAAGCTGTGTCTCCGTTTACTGCAGACTCCTATCTTTCAGACTCCTATCCAAAAAAATGTATCATTCAACAAATGGCACTCAAATGAATGATTTCTGTAAACAATCAAAACTCTCACATTTAGTAAGAACAGAATAAGAGATAAAAAGAATGCATGTGCTGAAAAGAGAAATTGGAGACAGACAGTCAGAATATGTGTGAAAAGAAGAGACACAGACATGTGCAATGTGCAGCTGGAGTGTTTGGAACAGACAGAGACAACAGGCTGAGCAAATATTTGAAGCACCGAATGCAAACAGCTGGCAATGCATGGGGATCTGTGTGTAAGGGCGACTGAGACCTACAGAGAGATAGATAAAAAGAGAGGGAGAGTATGTGAGCGTGGCCCAACAAAACACATTACATCTGCTATAACTCCAATGCTCTCTAATACCATCTCATCATAAAAACCATCAAAAGCACTTATGGTCTATTAATTGAAATAAAAGGTGACTGTGTATGTAAAATTCTCAAATGCCAAAGAAAATGCAAATCAACAATTTCTACAGATAGAACAACAGCTCTGTGGGACCAGACTATTTGAGAAATGCATGAACTGAGAAATGCACACTGTGTGATTCTGTGCAACTAGTGGCACTATGAAAACACAAAAACAGTTATAACATACAACCAATAAGAAGTCCTGCCCCGAACTCGTGCCACTGCTAGAAATTGACTTGACCAGTCAAACAAACAGCATCATATTCACCATATGAACTTACTTGGGGAAAAAACCCGTGAATGGCGTATTGATAGTTCTGCACTTACAGCTAGATGAAACATGACAAGATTATGTCCATAACAACAAACCATGAAAACCAACCAAACATGAAAAGACACGATCAATCACACAACAGCCAATTATAAGAATTCATCCCTCTGTATTTGCACACTCTGTCACACTGCAAAAAGCGTGACACATAGACCATGTATTATGCTTCACTAAACTGAATGTATATGCATGGCTTTATTTGAAGAATTACTGTATATTATCTACTCTAAACACAGTCTCTCCATGTTTAATATAAGTGAGGAGAACCTCGTTCAGAATAAAAGACCTCAGCATAAGCAGGGCTGCGATGGTTGACAAAATCTTGCTGTCGGGTAAAAAAAAATTGCACTCGTGCTATTACTTTGTATTTATGACATGAACAAAACCGCATTTAAATTTGCACACGCAAGCAGCATGATGCATCAATACTACAACACTCGTTTCATAAACAACTAAGAAACTGCAATTGAGCTATCCAACTATTTTAATTTTGCAGTGTTACAGACTTTATTAAAAAAGACTTTTATTTAAGCTAACCATCTAAATTTAAATATAACGCCACACTAAGGTCTTTATCAACTGCAACCAAACATTTTGTCATTTCTCTACATGTGTACAGCTAGAGACCGCCACACAGCAGTGCTTTTCTCTACCATTTTTTATCAATGTGCAATTAACTGGCTCGTCGCTTTGTTGTCTGCTCGACACCTCATGTTCAGCTCCAGTGCTGTTGTTATGCAATAAGGGCGACAGGAAGCACATGCGTAAGTGTGAGACCTACATGTTCTCATGAACAGATACGGCATATGCTTCCTACCGTCAGGTTTGGGGTGAATAAAAAGAGGTGTGCTTCTCTTCGCTTTCCTTCGTTTCTTCTCCACCGTTCCTGTCTGCTTTCCACATCTATCACTAGCAAAGGCTCCTCTTATCTTTCTCTTCCTTTCCCTCTCTCTAACCTTCCCTCCCTCTGTCACCCTGCCCTCCATCCATCCGTCCATCCATTCATCCTTCGGCTGATACCGAGCCAGCTCTCCAATTTAATTCCCCATCTGTGGACTGCTTGAGATATTAGCCCAGAGATGAGATCCGTGACCCTGAATACTGGGGTAGAAGATTCAGCGAGGGGGGGCAGGATGGATGGGGTCTCCGTCCCAGGTTGAAGTCACGTCTCTGGGCTTGGCAAAGGGACTGCTGCTTCCCTATCTTCCTGGATCCCTTCCTGAAGTGGCAGGGCTAAATATTTGCCCTCAGACTCATCGCCGTCTGGACATGTCCTCTTTTGCTAAGTGACCGTCGTCGTCACCTCTCCCCCCCCACGACACCACCTCCACCCCATCTCTGCAGAAACCATGAGAGCTGGCATATCGACAGCCAGAAGGAGCAGGGGATAGGAAAAGTTTGAGCACTCGGTTCAAAAGAGGGCAAGAAAGTTCAATGACCCAGAAAGAGACGGCTCACGCATTCCTGTAGGCCTGGGCAATGCCCTCACTCGTGTGATAGCATCGGCCCTAATGTGATCAATTAGAAAAACTATCATTGAAAACATTTTCATTTAATGGAACAGAGACTTAAACACACCAGCACTAAGCTAAAAATTGCTAAGATTGATTTTGGTTTAGTTCATGATGAAAGAAAATTTATATCTTATATCTAAAAGTAATGGTTCTCAACCAGAGGCCCAGGGTCCACTTGGTGGCCTTAACCAATTTCCAAGAGGGGTTTAAATTTACTTAAAATAATTTAAAGTTAATTTATTCAGGAGTTGTTATGAAACTAAAGTAGATGTTTTTTAATCTGTTGGAACACTTCGAAATAGGAATAAAATCAAATGTGAAAGCAGATGAACATGAGCTTGCAGAGCTGGATACAAACATAATAAATGACTGGAAAAGTCCTGTATAAGTCACCGGAGTGACAGAGAGAAAGAAAGAAAGCTGCACTAATACTTTTTTTTCATACTAACATGTTGAGAATGCATGAATACACAAAAACAGCATGGTCATTTTTATAATGAATGTGAATGAACTTTGAATGTTGTGGTGGAAAATGGGTTACAAAGGTTGAGAACCACTAAGTAAAAATATTAACTTTGCCAATTATAAAATATTAAAATCTAAAATAAACTATGTAGTTAATTCGAATAAACAAAAAAACTAACATAAGTACATATAAAACTAAAAAAAAATGCATTTTAATAACCATTTTCATGAAAACACGAGTTTATACATTAAGTATTTTTTACTAAAACTATAAAGAAAAAAACACACCGAATAGAAAAACTATTTTAAACAAATATATATGAAAAGCACTAAAAGTCTTGACATCTAAGAATAATCAGAACTATATATTCAATATGATGTCCATGACTTTCCTATGATTTAAAAATGATCTTAATTATTTCCCTGGTCCGCCCTCATAGAAGTCATTAGCTCCTGTAACTGAGCATTTCTGAGAAAAAAAGAGCCGTCAAGCAGCCTTTGTGTTTTTATGTTGCTGCTGTGGAGAAAGAAAGGTGACGGATCAGAGTTGACAGACAGCTCTCGCCGGACCAGAAGCCACCTGAATATTCATCAGATTCATTACCCTTTTTTCCTTCCTCTCTAGTCCCTTATTCATCTTGCATTTCCATTGCCTTAATTCCATTAAACATTTCAGGAGGGCCGGATGGCTGGATTGAGGGAGGTGGAAGCACACGCCTACAGGGAAGGACAAGTGTGTGTTTACACGCACCAGCGCATCCGGATTAATGACACGGTGCCACAAACGCAGGGAGCCAAAGTTGTGTTGAACTTTTTTGCCTCTGAGGGCCAGTTGAGGGCACACACTCGATCTAATCCTCGAAGCCACTTGACCCCAGCCATCATCTCTGTGCACGCTCCTGTCAGTGTCTCTCACAGGCACTTCTGTCATCACTGTTTCTTTAGTCTAAGATAATAAGGTCCTCATTACATCCTACCTCCTCAGTATTTCTTTCTTCTTCCATCCAACCTTTTTTGTTTCTCATATTCTACCATGTGGCACGACAAAACTAACATGCTCCAATTATAATCAACAGAGCTTTCTACACTATACTGTGTGTATGCAGCATGGCAGCTTTGTTAATTATAAAAGGGGCATTCTAGTTTTGTCGTGACGCTGGCTCTCAGATGCTGAATGTCTCAATTTAAATACTTCAACTACACAAAAAGCCCTTTTTGCTGGTGATGGAGAAGTTGTGTATCTCTGTGTCTTTAGGCCCTAGTAAGCAGCTTTCCAGGAAATGTGCTTCAAAATCTTTAAGCCCTTTGGTCAGAAAGTTAAAGGCTTTTTTGCATGTAAATGTGCATTTATAATTTAGCTAAATGCATTCATTTTAAAAACTAAATTATCTTTCTAAATAATTTAACATCCATTATACAAATGTAATATATATATATATATATATACAGTATATATATATATA
Organism: Enteromius thamalakanensis; assembly: GCA_032357475.1. Taxonomy (NCBI): domain Eukaryota; kingdom Metazoa; phylum Chordata; class Actinopteri; order Cypriniformes; family Cyprinidae; genus Enteromius; species Enteromius thamalakanensis. The sequence goes on from JAUCMT010000068.1 coordinate 7,777,884, forward strand.
AACTCACAGTTTGTTTTGTTTTGATATTATACAAATATTAAACAGCACAAGTGTTTTAAATAATTAAAATTAAATAATATATTTTTAATAATAAGAAGAAATGCTTCATGATCAGCAAATCAGACTAATTTCTAAAGGATCACGTGACACTGAAGAATAATTGCTGAAAATCCAGCTTTGCCATCAAAGGAAAAATGTATAATTATTTAGCAATATTTAAGTGAATAACTTCGATTGCATGGATAGGTTTCAATTCCTAAAAGTCACAATCTAAAAATGTCATGATCTTCCTCCGGAACCATAAGAATCCTTCCCTTCTGTTGAACATGCATTTGCTGCAACATTAGATGAATAAGATGCTCTGATGCAAACTGCAAAAACCCACCAGAAAATGTACTATAATTGGGAACACACTAATTTTAATATCTGACATTATTTGGGACGCATGGTATGCAAATTCACTCCCCGTCCTCTCTTCCTGAATTACACAATCTGTCCTCTCTCCTTGCTCTATTGTTTGTTTGCTATTTTCTCCTCAGAGTGAGGCTCCATTAGACAGGCTCCTCTTGCTGTCAGTGTCTCAGTTTGCCGTTTTGCCGAGAACCAAGTGACGAGCAAAACACAACCGAAAACAGCCAAAGGAGGGGTCGGCGCAGCGATAAGACAAGATGGTCAAACAATGGGAGCTGCTTGCCTTGCTGAGGGAAGACAGCCCTGGAGAATGGAGTGAAACTGAAGATAAGACGCATGCGTCTGAAGAGGACAGAGATAGTGTAGGCCAGAGCTGTCACACTGAGAAAGACAGAGGAGGAAAAGTGATAACCTCTGCTCTGCCGTCCACTCCATATGCCAGAAAATGGCTACATATGTGACCTTCTGCATCTCTATTGGACTGCTGACCGTCTTTTATATAGCCAGGACAAGAAAACGACATAGATCCAAAAACTTTTTGTTAAATATTAAGATGTTTTTTGTTGCTGGAAACCAGGGCTAACATGCAAGCAAACAATAAGCAAATACAGTATCTACTGCATGTTTAAATTAATGAAACATAAGGCTTTTTAGGACATTCTAATGCAAATTTTATTAATGAATTCAGAGGAACTCAAAAAATTGGGATAAGGGCTGAAAAAAAATGACATTTACATGTAAACATTTGATAGGCCCTTTTTTTAAATTGGACTTTAAGTAATATTTAAAATAAAAAAATTATGTAATGACTTAAATACTGTAGTTTAAGTTAATGGATGCATGAAAGAAATAATAATCATTTCCAATTTAAAAACTTCAACACACTTAACCTTTTATTACTTTAAAATATGACTGTAGTACATGTGAATATTTTTAAGGACACCCTAAAAACAGTCACGACCACACACACGCTGATCACGAAGCGGGCCGGAGGTTTGTGTCACATGCAGATGTGTATAGCCGGGGTACTGACAGAGAGGACACAGTATTGGTCCCGGAGGGGCTTCAGTGATGGGTGCTGGGAGATAGAGATCTTTGAAAGAGAGCGTGAGTGTTTGCCTTTGGACCCGAGCATGTAGATGCCCACCCGCACGCTCTGCCACGGCCCCTGGCTCTTGTCGCTTTGTATCAATCTGGATCCCCTTGATAAAAATAGTGCTTAAAATAGTGGCCCACAGCAACAAGCAACATCCTGACCAACGACCCAGGACCCTTATGTCTGGAAATGGCCTTATATTTTTACATCTTTCCACTTTCATGTTTTCTCTTTATCAGTCATATAAATTAAAATCTTGTCAAATTGAAATTATTTCAAACTGAAATAATAATAATAATAATTTTGTGCGGATCTTTATTGATATGTATATACGGTCTCAACCCTTGAAGCATGAACAGGCTTTTACACAGACCTATCACAAGCATTCTATTAACTATTGTATTTGTAGGCATCTCACCATATTTATTATGATATATATATTCCTTTTATAGACCAATATTTTAAACCTGATTATGATTAGGGGAAAGACATTCCAATGCACACACCAGACGAAAATTTTAATTTATTGCTAAAATCCTAAAGAAAAAAAAAAATCATAGTACCTGCTTATTAATACAGCAGCATCCAACAATTCTTTGCCTGGATGTATAATAATAATAATAATTTAAGAAAAAAGTTATTTACCTGGATCCGGATGTGCGCCCGAGAGCTCGGCCTTCAGGAGTAAATTGGCAGCTAGTGCCCTCTAGTGGTGAGCTTTGATTTTAACATCATCTGCTTTTTATATCATGTTGCTGCACGGGATGCTTGTATTAGAAAAACAATGCATGTTTAAAACATGATGTCCTTAAATTTTGAGCATTTAAATAAGCGTATCACTTACTAGACGACACTCGCTTATATGAATACCAAGCTAAATGCAATCTCCCAGTAAATATTAAATGTAAATAATTAAATAACTAAGTTTGCAAATTGTATCGCAGTGAAAGGGATGCGCAAGGTAACGTTATGGATGTTTCTTTTTAACGTTTAGTCTATCGCATTTGTGTCTGGCATTCTGCAAGGACGTCCTGCCTCGCTATCAGGACCCCAACCAGGCAAAATGGCGACGCCCAGCCAAATCGCCGGGGAGTTTGAAAACTGGCTGAACGAGCGGTTGGACTCTCTCGAAGTAGACAAAGAAGTTTACGGAGCATATATTCTCGGAGTGCTTCAAGAAGAGGAAAACGATGAGGAGCAAAAGGACGCTCTTCAAGGCATTCTCTCCGCTTTTCTGGTCAGTGCACGCGCACGGTCGTGCGTGACACTCGCACGCTCAACTCAGCTGTCAAGATATTTCACTGTTAAAAACACCGTAACATTTAACAGTTGTTCTAAAAAACTCACCATAAATACGAAAGAAACGTCTATGTTATAAACTTAGTTGCTTTATTGGCCCTGCATACGAACAGTTCAAGTGTGAAACGTGATTAAACGCCTGTTGACATTCAACTGGTATTAAGTTAATTATTACTAGTATCATCTACACGAAAATAATCGAACTCGAGCATCTTACTTTCAAATGTTGGAAACAATATTTTAAATGTACGCTTAGGTAATGTGTGTTCAGAGAAAGATTGGCGTGAAGTCAAGAAAAACATCCAAATACATGCCTGAACGTTTTAGGCTTGTTAGTAAACAGAGGTCACTTTATTGTCGTAGGAAGAAGACACGCTTGAGGAGGTTTGCCAGCAGATCTTAAAACAGTGGAGTGAGTGCAGCAGATCTGCAGTAAAGGGTACTCGGGCAGATGGTAAGTGGAGGGCTATTATTAGAAAGTACATGGGGCCACTGTGATTTGCTCTATCAGTCTCACACTACTGTAAGTGATCTGAATTTACATTGCATGATTGCACTATGCACTAGTTTGGTAAGATTGATTTATTTTTTTAAAGAAATTAATATCTTTATTCAACAAGGAAGCATTAAACTGATCAAATTGAACTGTTGAGATATTTATAATGTTACAAAAATAGTTTCAAATATTATTTCGAACCGTTAAAACCCCATAAAAGGTATATAATTTATTGCACAAATAAGAAGAATATGTCTGAAGCAAATCCTCATTTTAGGAGCGGCTGCTGAAAATTGAGCTTTACTGAATACTATTAAATATATTAGGCCAATTTAGTAAATTTTGGTTATTATGCATCACAATTTTCCTGTTTTTTTTTTTTTTTTTTTAATCAAATAAGCACAGCCGTGGAGAGCATAACACTATTCTAATATATTTCTTTATAACTTTTTGATTTTGTATTAATTTAATTGTTGTTTGTTTTCCTATTTTCAGCTGAGGTTCAGGCTATTGCCAGTTTGATAGAGAAGCAGGCGCAGATTGTGGTCAAACAGAAGGGGGTGTCAGAGGAAGCCAAGAAGAGCAAAGAGGCACTACTGGCACAGTATGCTAATGTCACAGATGATGAAGAATATCCTTTTAACATATGTTTTGTATTTCTGTATTTCTCTGGCACTTTAAAAACAAAGCATCAGAGTCTCTTTTAAGATCAGGGTTCAAATCATCCAGTGTGATGCAGGTTCTTTAACATTTGTACTGAAGATGAGGAGGAAGCGCAAGCTGCAGTGGGGATACCCAGTGACAAATGTATCCTTTTTTACACTATAACTACTACTGTATGTAACAAAGACGATCCCTTCAGGAGATCACTGCTCTGGTTCTATATAGAGTGCAGTATTGTTGTATGATCTGCAGTGTTTAGACTTAAATATATTTATCTACATGAACTGTTCCCTTCACTGCCAGCCCCAGCCTTGTTCAAAAACACCAACGTCGAGGATGTTTTGTGCCGCCGCAAACAGCAGCGTGACCAGGCCAGAGAGGATGTGCAGAAGAAGAAAGAACAGGACAAGGTGCAGCGTGAGAAAGACAAAGTGGCCAAGCAGGAGCGCAAGGACAAAGAAAAGAAACGCACACAGAAGGGAGAACGCAAGAGATAGAGAGAAAATATTGAGCAAGCAAACTTTTGTGAACTATACAATACCATTTATTTACAAGAGAAAAATACAATGTGACCTCTGCAAACAATGTTCCAACTAACAATGTATGCATCCATATACTGTTTTGGGTCTGATATTGCTTACTGAATGATAACGTTGGGCTTATTTAATTATTTTCTTGGCTTGTAAAAAAACAAATGGCAAACCTGCAAACTGAGGGAGAATTGTATCATGACTTTTATGTCATTTTTGTTTTACAGGTGCTAACTATTGTGCTAGTTATTTAAGGGTTAATCTTAAACTTTCAAAAACATGTTCAGGTTGCATTTCAAGCCAAAAATTATAATTAATATTTTGGTTAAAAGACCGTTTGCCTGATTGTCATTACTGTGTTGCATTTTAATTGCAAAGTATAATCGTAATGAAAATAATGTGGCTATGCAAAATATCTTCACTGTGTGTGTGTGTGTGTGTGTGTGGATACATGACTTTTACATTCATAATATGGACAAGCTTATTGGGGCACCTGCTCCTTTAGAGAGGTACTGTTAAAAAAAGATGGAAACAATTCATGTGTGTAAAAATAGTTTTTCCATCTCTGTTGCAACATTTTTGGAAGTGTCTAGAATGACTGTACCCATATGTTCCAGTCATTGGTGAGTTTTTGTCTCAAAGTCTGCATTTAAAGGAATAGTTCACCCAAAAATGATTTCCTCACCCTCAAGTAGTTCCACATTTGTATGAATGTTTTTGTTCAGCTAAAACCTACAGGAAGGTATTTTTAAGGTAGTTTGTTGACTTCCATAGTAGGAAAAAAATACTATTGAAAATAAAAAATTATACATTTTCAATAAAATGTCTTTGTGTTCAGCAGAACAAAGAAATTCATACAGGTTTAAAACTACTTGAGGGTGAGGAAATGATGACAGAATTTCTTTAAAGTCTTATTCAAAGTCACACCAGAGACGTTCAGCTGGGACTTTCTGCAGACCGGTCAAGTTCTTCCACACTGACTGAATCAATCTTTTCTTTTTGAACCTTATACTCGGAGGCATTATCATGTTGTTCTAAAATAAGCAGCACACTATTCCCAAAAATATGATATGCTCAAACGTTAGGATTTGTACTCATGGAAATGATTAAAGTTGACAAACCTTTTTTTTAGAAGGGAGGTGTCCCAATACTTTTTACAATATATTGTATATCTATATATGTGGCAGGGCAGTTGGAAAGTTGTAAATTAGATTCACTCTTTGACATTTACCAGCGGATAACATTATTGTGTCTAAAAACAGCATAAATCTTGCTGCCTTGAGAGACTTACAAATCACCTGTGAACAATTTTTTTGTTTTCCATAGGTTGCAGCACATTGATTTTAACACACACCTCAAGATATATATATATATATATATATATATATATATATATATACATATATTTAGCTCACAAGTTTTTTCAGAAACCAATGGAAGCCTTCTCTTTTTGTAGCAATATATGGAGAGGGCTCTGAGACAACCCAAAGACAGAGAAAAACAACTTCATATCAATGGGAGAGGAGGAGGCTGTTTCTGTCTGAGTTGTGGCTTATTTTTTTTGTAGGACAGTGATGAACCTGAAGTGAGAAAGGTATGTGTTTGTGTGCACATATATATCAATTGACAACTGTTCATTTGAAGCTGCTACATATTGTGCCAATACCTTGTAGACTGCCTTCTCATTTACTACAACAAGAAACCTTTAGTGTCTTGTTAGATTTTGTACTTTAAAAAATATCCTGAAATTGGTACAATAAATTGATTTGTTTAAATGACTTATGACTAACAGAACTTAAATCAGAGACTATAGACTTCTGCCTTGGTGTCGTGTAGGTTCTCTACAGTCACAAGCTGCTTTTAAAACTGATAATGCAAGGCTAGTTTTATGTTTATCCTACCAACTCAGTTTGATTCAGAGGGATCATCAGAAGCTATACTTTGCTTGTAAACTCTGGGTGTCACTGCCAATTGCAAATGATGTTATAATTTGTAATGAATCTTCTATTTATGCAATAAGAGCTGTGTCTCTTTAACACTGTTGACTGGTGAAACAATTCTCATCTATCCGAACACTGCTTTGCTTACCTCTGATGTTTTTCTTTACATCAACATCAAATGTCATACGGTCAAATATTTACCATATTCAGGTGTCAAATTTGACAAAAATGATTCAATCATGGAAATCATCTAGCGAAGTACACTTCTCAGTATTGTTTATTCTGTTATGCCTCGACTCGGATTTTCAATATTATATTTTCTGTGTAAATATTTCGGATTTTTAGGACTGAATGAGAGTTAGGAACTTGTTTACAAATGGCTGTTATAACTCAAATAACTGTTTTTGGCAAGTTGATTATAACACTGGTCTTTAAAACATACATTATTGTAAGTGAACAGTCGAATTGACCGATTTTTATTAGACCATTGATGAACATTGTATTGTGAACCAATGTTGAATTAAATAAACAGTCATTTTATGCACCACTCTGCGAGTTCTGCGATTTTTTGGTGTTTAATTGTTAAACATGAACAAAAGCATAAGCAAAAAAACAAAGGCGCTATGAGTACACGTCATATGAACTATGTCTGTAGCATTTTCTGATAACATGTTGACATCATTTATTTCAGTCCATGAGTGATGTTACTCTCATCTGCTCGACATGTCCTCAAATGAGTTACATCAAAGACAGATCAACCACACAGAAACATTGAAAAATAAGGGAATACTGAGTTAAATTCAGAATTGAGATAAACAAACGTCAAATAAATAAATTCACTTTCAAATTTCCCAAAAACAAACTGATTTAGGAAAGGTTTGTGATTGTCATTGCTTTTCCATTGAGACCACTAAAAACCAAGTGCTGATGTCAAAAAATCATGCACATAAATACGTAAAATCATAAATACTGTTTTTGCCTGAATGTGTGTCACTGGAACTAAAATTAGCTGAGGATTCTGAATAGGTTGTAGGAGACACTAATTAAACTGTCAAAAAGAAAAAACCTTCAACACAAATGTGCAACTATTTATTCATTTCTAGGTCAACTGGGCAAAAATACCCCGATATACTCCAAAGCCACAGATCTTGCTCTTACCATACGTCCTGTTCCATTATCACCATTAGCCAGTTAAAAGGTCCCTCTTCTAATTTCATCTCTCTTTCCATCACTGTTAAATCATTCTTTCAGACTCTCTCAAAACACCTTGTTTATAATGGCAGTTCTTCTGGGGTCCTTGGACAAAATAGCTCAGTACTATCTTACTGCCATAATTCCATGTCTTTTGGAGAATTTAATTATAATCTGATTGGTGGTTTTCACAGAAGACTGATAAATATTAATGAACTAAGAATTCTGCTGCCCACAACTGAGCCTAACACCCCCCCTTAGAGGAATAACTTAAATAACTCTTCTTAAAATGCATTCTTCTTAAAATGCAATCCCATCCCTTTTTGCACCTTTCTGGACAGATTATATCAATAGAAGTTTTGTGTCAAAAAAACACACACAAAAAATAACTGTATACCTGCCAGAAATTGATCACAGCCCAGTCAGTGCTCTCTCCAAGCTGCTTTGCTCAGGACTGTCTTGGCCTAAAGGGGAGCAGGTACCCAGATCGTCTCTCTCTTCTGGGTAACTGTCTGTTTTGGGCAAAGTCATTTGTAATGCACACCACAGAGCGGTCCGGGCCTTTCTGGTGCTGCTGCACAGGTCCTTCACTGCAGATGCCAACAGAAGGATCTCTGTGAGATGTGAAAAATAACATATGTTTTCCCCTTCTAACACACAAGAATCATCTATGTTAAAGGAGAAGTTCACTTTCCAAAAAACTTTTGCTGATAATTTACTCACCACCATGTCATCCTAGATGTCCATGTC
>JAUCMT010000068.1:7792928-7805650 GCA_032357475.1 Enteromius thamalakanensis
ATTTATTTATTTGTTTATTTCAACTGTTACATTTTTACAACTTTGCACAATGCATCACATCTTGCAAAATTAAACATTGCATTCAAAATATATCAAAAAGAATAGAAAAAAAACATTTGCGATAATATTAATTCCTGATAGATTTTTGAGTTACATAGATAATTGTTTGTTGTGTTTTGAAAAAGAATTCTTTTGCTAAATTGAAAACTGAGTAAAGGGCCGAGAATTAAATGATTTTGTGTGTAAGCAGTAATTAATTCACCAACATTTGTTTATTTCTCTTTTGCTCTGCTTCTAATTTTTTTTTAATTAACCTTGTCTTTTATTCTGACCTGTCAATTCAGACTGAACAGCTGGCACTACTTTAAATGTGATATATTTTAATTCAAAACGTAAAATAACTTAATAATTTAATTCAAAACGTACGTTTAATTCAAAACGTAAAATAAAGATTATAAAGGATAAATGTTACTAACAACCTATAGCCACAAGATGTCCCCACTATCCATCTCATAGATAAATAGAAGGATAGATAGATAGATAGCAAAGTCAGGTTCCCTCGTTCTTTCATACTACAACTTCTCTCTCGAATAAAAAGTTTTTTTTAAATGCTCTATGTTTTCAGATGACTAATGGCATATGGTGTTGATATGGGTCTTCAACGATTCAATTGGTCTGAAGACCTTGTGATGGGGGCTTAGGGTAGAGAAATCTGTTTCAAGACCCCCGAAACCCCTCCTTCTTCTTATGCTCCCTTCAAAGTCAGCGAGAGGCAGCCCAGGGGGAACTTGAAACAGTCTGACGGACAAAGGGGGAAAAGTGACGCAGACGCTCCTGCGCGCAACAGATATTCCTTACAAAGTATGCGATTTACACAAGTTAGCGAGACTTTTTGTTATCGATTAGCAAATAGCATGTCGCCAAAAGCGTAGTTTTCGGACTCCCGTTGTGTTCAGTGAAAGTTAGGCGGAACTTTCCGGGACAATGCAGGCGAGTGGAAGTTTGTGTCTGCTTTTGGCACTGATGTTGCCCTGCTGTTTCGTGGCGTCTGGACAGTATCACGGAGATAGTGGGATAGCCGTTCCCGACCACGGCTTCTGTCAGCCCATAACTATCCCCCTGTGCACGGATATCGCTTACAACCAAACCATAATGCCAAATCTGGTCGGACACTACAACCAAGAGGATGCAGGGCTGGAGGTCCACCAGTTTTACCCGCTGGTCAAGGTACAGTGCTCTCCTGAACTCAAGTTCTTCCTGTGCTCCATGTATGCGCCAGTGTGCACGGTTCTGGAGAAAGCCATCCCTCCGTGCCGCTCCATTTGCGAGAGGGCAAAGCACGGCTGCGAGGCCCTCATGAACAAGTTTGGCTTCCAGTGGCCAGAGCGTCTGAGATGTGAACATTTCCCAGTGCTGGGAGACGGTCACATCTGTGTGGGCCAGAACGACTCCGTGGCTACAGTGTCGCCCGTTCACATGCCCGTTCCAGGAACGCCCGGCGTTCAGCTGTACTCCTTGCCGGACAAGCCCTTCCGCTGCCCGTCAGTGCTCAAAGTGCCTTCCTACCTCAGTTATAAGTTCCTGGGTGAGCTGGACTGCGGCGCCCCATGCGAATCCTCCAGAACACATGGAGCTTATATGTTCTTCACGGACCAGGAGATTGAGTTTGCCCGGATTTGGATCCTCATCTGGTCCTCTCTCTGCTGTGCATCCACGTTATTCACCGTAACCACATATTTAGTGGACATGCAGCGTTTCAAATACCCAGAACGTCCGATTATTTTCTTGTCTGGCTGCTATACCATGGTTTCCATTGCATATATCGCTGGTTACTTTCTCGGGGACAAAGTAGTGTGCAACGAGAGCTTTTTTCCCGACAGCTATAAAACCATTGTGCAAGGTACAAAGAAAGAAGGGTGCACTATTCTGTTCATGATGTTGTATTTCTTCAGTATGGCGTCTTCGATTTGGTGGGTCATCCTGTCTCTCACTTGGTTTCTGGCGGCTGGTATGAAATGGGGCCATGAGGCTATTGAAGCCAATTCCCAGTACTTTCACCTGGCTGCCTGGGCCGTTCCGGCTGTAAAGACTATTAGCATCCTGGCCATGGGGCAAATCGATGGAGACGTGTTAAGTGGTGTCTGCTTTGTGGGCCTGAACAATCTGGACCCCTTGAGGGGCTTTGTGTTGGCCCCTCTCTTCATCTACCTCTTCATTGGTACCTCGTTCCTGCTTGCAGGCTTTGTGTCCCTGTTCCGCATCCGCACCATCATGAAGCACGACGGCACCAAGACCGAGAAGCTGGAGCGCTTGATGGTCCGCATCGGTGTGTTTTCGGTTCTCTACACCGTCCCGGCCACCATCGTCATCGCTTGCTTTTTTTATGAGCAGGCCTTCAGGCAGCACTGGGAGAAGAGCTGGATCAGTACGAACTGTAAGAGCATGGCCATCCCCTGCCCCATGCAACCCGCTCCACACATGACCCCCGACTTCACCGTCTTCATGATCAAGTACCTCATGACTCTCATTGTAGGGATCACTTCAGGATTCTGGATCTGGTCGGGGAAGACGCTGCACTCTTGGAGGAAGTTCTACACGCGTTTGACCAGTAGCGGACAAGGGGAGACCACCGTCTGAAACAGGGCATCGGGGTCCACGTTATCATGCAATAATGATTTTAAAACATACTAAAGTGCCTTCGGTTGTTAGTATTTTGAAAAAGCGGTTACACTTATTTTTACTGCCAGAGACTTTCAAGTGAAAAGAGAAATGGGACGTAAGCCACTTGACTTCCTCAAACAAACATGGCCAATTTGATACCAAGTGCAGAAATGTTTTCCTCCCCCATTCTGTTGCCCCCCTGTTTTTTCTCATAAGCTGCTGGCCATAAAACTCAACTTGGAAAGTGAGATACCAGCTGGGAATTCAACAAACGACAGAGCAATGAGAGCCATGGGGGAAGGAGAGCTGGAAAGCTTGCTATCTAATATACAGCAGCAGGCAGTTGCATTAAATGTAATTAAAACATTGTACATAATATTTGTAAAAATCTGTATTTGGACATTATTATATATTTGTATTTAAACAAGTCTATGTTTTTGCTTCAAAATGTGGTGCTCTGTAGTATCTAGAATTTCTCTCTTCCGTATCTTCTGTACTCATGTTTGCTCTGTTTCTAATTAAAGTTGTTGTAAATAATACTCCTATTCTTTTTAAACTTTATTTAGTTCAGAAGTTGTGGAATTAAAGGAGCAATTCAGCTTAAACGAACATGAGCTTTTTCTTGTGGAAGATAAAGAATATTTTTTTAGAAAAACAGTTTTGTCCTAAAAGCCACTGCAGTGGCCAATAAAAGGTTGTTTTTTAAGCGGCTAAAAATGCTTCTTCAAAATCTCTTCAAAAGTCATTGGTGTGTAAGAACATAATTATGACAGAATTTCCATTTTTGGATTCATTGTTTGTGATAAATCATATCCATATGTCTGTAATTGACCATTCTTTGTTTCTAGCAGATCTTAAGACTCTTTTTCCACAAACTCTATGCTAAGCTCAGAGTTAGGTTGTATGTGAGTCAGAGAGAGAGAGTGCTGCATTTTTTTTCTTTTGATTGTAGTGTGAAACAGGCAGCCGTTGAGGAGCAAATGGTTCTCGCATGGTCCTGAGAGCTGAGGCATGCAGGGAAAAAATGGAAAGCACATGATGAAATGATTGTGTGTGTGTGTGTGTGTGTGTGTGTGTGTGTGTGTGTGTGTGTGTGTGTGTGTGTGTGTGCTTGTCACAAACCAGCATGCTTTACTAAAATCATGGAGTAGTCTGTTAGTGATCAGTGCAAAATGTAATTTTCTTTCTTTTTTTTAAGGGTGCAGGTTTATATTCCACTAACTTTGTCTGAATCCATGTACGGCTGATTGATTTTCATGTCTTCCTTGCTTTGGCCTGTGCGTGTATGTTTGTGAGCTCAGGTTTCTAATCTAATGCATGCCCCTGGGCAGCCAATTTCATGCTCTACTCCTCATACAATGTTTGCTTTTTCCCTTTATGCCAATTGTTGCTCATTTAACATGCACTCCTTTCTGTGTCTGTACTTCATACCCTCTTTTTATTTTCACCACTTTGTATACTCTAGAATTTACACATAAAAATGTCAACGAGCTGAGATTGTGTGTTTAACATTTAATTCAACGTATTGTGGAAAGCATTTGTTTGTTTGTTTGTTACGCTAGGTTTATTGAATTTTTTTGAAGTACAGGTTCTCAGCTGGTGGGCTGTGACTATACATGCTTTATGCTGAGTATTAGGCTATAATAGATCAAATATTGGAAAAAGTATTCCTGTGATGGCAGAGCTGAATTGTCAGCAGGCCCTTAGTTCAGTCTTCAATGTCACATGATCCTTCAGAAAAAGATATGCTAAATTGATGCTCAAAAAACATTTCTTATAATAGTAATGTTGCTTATTATTTTAGTTATTTAGATTCAATACATTCAAAAGAACAGCATTTATTTCCAATCTAAATAATTTAATTAATACATCCGAAATGAATAAAAGTATTTATTTTCAAAGAGAAAAAAAAATGCTTTTTCAAATAGTATTAAATGCAGTTTCTCATTGAGCTTTATAGTCATGTTCTCAGCAGATGCTTGCTTGCTAAAGCAGATAAGTAAATTGCATCAGCTGAGAAGGTACAAGTGCTTAAACTCAAAAATCCAATGAATCCCAACAACAGCAAATACATTTTCCTCTTTCTACATTATCATCTAATCATCTGTGTTCTAAATGAATAAATAGCCATTATGATACTGTACTGTACATGCAGTCCACACTCAGGACGATTATAATGCAGGTGGCGGAGGTGATTTTCATTTTCATTTTGGTGCGTTCAGACAAGCATTTGGTGTCTTCAACAAAATGTACTTTACATCAGGGATTCTCGGCTGGTTTTGCATCAGAATCCAGACTTTACAGTGGACTTCAAATGGCGACCAACTCTAAAATGTTGTAAGAATAACAAAAGTGTCCCAAACATCAATCTTTAACATTTATTTATATCACTCCTGAAATGCGGCTAACAATTCACCCCACAAAACACAATGTAGTCAGCATAAACCATGTTTAGTCGCAGCCCACCAGCTGAGAGCCGCTGCTCTGCACATACACGTTCTCCATTACATCTGTTGAATTGACACACATAATCCTGCTAGCCGAGCTGATGGAGGACACAGATACCTCAAATAGTATGATGGAGAACTAGAAACCTGTGTGTTAATGGAAAATGTTGAGTGTAGGTATGTGCGTTTATGAGTGTTAACAGTAAAATGATATGTCCTCTCCTTCAGAATAATCTCTCCAAACATGTAGTCATACAGTGCACACACACTCGCAATGCTGGAATCCCCCGAAAGATATAGACTAGTAATTCAACTCCCCTGGAGATGATGTCATGACATAGATGAAGGGAAATGAAAGTAGATCCACCCTAAAATTCTCTTTTTTTTAACCAGTAAAAATATCCATCGATAGGAAACAATTTGTGTACTTATTGATTGCTTTAACTTAATTTATATGGTGGAAAAAAATATTTTAATAAGTTTATATTTCTTAGCCCACTGCACTTTAAAAAGTAACATGCAGTTGTTGTCTTAATAGGTACCCAAAAATGTAAATGTTGTTCATTTATTCACCCTCAGTTTATTCTAAAGCTGTATGAGTTTCTTTTTTCTGTTGAGCACAAAAAAAGGTAATTTGGAGAATATGGATAACCAAACATATGATGGTTTACATTGACATCTATGATATGCAAACAAAATACAATGCTATACTATAAGTCAGCGGAGACCATTTTATTTCTTTTTTGCGTTCAACAGAAAAATTAAACTTATACAGGGTTCAGACAACTTGAGGGAGTAAATGATGACAGGATTTAAATTTGGGGGTGAACTGACCTCTTAAATAGCCACTTTTTTATGTATTTAGGTTGATTTAGTGATGCTAAATATTCCTATAATTTAAATATAATTTAGATATTACCTTTTTTGTGGGTTAACTTTTTTTTTACTGTTTCAAGCTGTAGCATTTTTTATAACAGGGAAAAGCACAGCTTACCAATAAATAAAAAACTGCTAAATGTAATTATTAATTAATTATTAATGCTTTTTCTCTTAGATTTGATAATCAGCATTAATTATACATATATATCTTTCATCGAAGTTTCTATGAGTAAGAACATGCAATGCTGAAAACTCGCCTCAATAAAACTTTTAGCCTCCTCTAAATCATACTTTTTTTTTTTTTTTTTGCTGACTTCTCAGAAAATCTCTGAGATAGTTGTTATACTGTTGACAGCTCAGCCGTGCTTTCGAATCTGTGCAGAAGGTATTCATGTCTCTCTAAAGATACTCCTGCAGAGTCTGTCATCACTTTCATTCTTCTTGTGGCAGATGCCTTGATCCCGCAGGGGAGACGAGAGAGGTGTAGGTTAGATAGAGCACATGTACCAGATTAGTTACAGGTGATATAAGTGTGTCTTATGACATTGGACACGACACAGATGATATAAATGGTAATGTGTTGGTGTGGATAGAAAATAATGAATCCCTGTGTGTCTTTTTGATTTGTATTATTATATTCTTAGCTTCCTTCAAATTGCAATCCACTCCCAATTCTCTCTCTTGCTCGGATGAAAGAAGGGAATGCAGTGAGCCAGTGGCCAAGTATAGAGCTGCGCTCTATGAGTTTGGCTGGCTCAGAGACAGCTTATATCCTGTGTGTTGCGTGTGTGTGTGTGTGAGGGCTGACTAGCCTAGGGGCTTGATTTTTGAGTATAGTTCAACTTGATGACAATCACTGTTTGCCTTTCCAACCAAAGAAGGAGATGGAGGAAGGCGCAAATGCAACAAAGAAACAATGGAGCAATAAAAAGTTGGATAGGGCTGCTGGAGTGGAGGGTAAAATGTGCTTTCCATGATGGGTTTGTGTGATCGGCTGAGATGATAATGTGGAAAGTTCAGCAATACTGGAATGAGCTCTTTTCCCACTGTATATTTTGTCCAGGATAAACAAGAAGCAAAGGCATGTGGAGAACAGAAGACTTTTGAACAGAACGTATAATAATGAAAACTTCAGCGCTTTGTTGTTGACAGAAATACAACCGTTCATTCTTCATGTGAGCTCCAGTCCATAAAATATTATCAGAAACAACTTTAAATTTAATAATGAATGAATAAATGCTATTAACTTTAGACATGTTTTTAAAGTTAGTTCATGTTAGCTCATGTCCATTAAATAACATTACCAAAAACCTTTGATTGTAACAATGTATTTATAAATGTTTTTATTAACATTTTATTATTATTCAAATTTTTTTTGTTATTATTCAAATTTTATAGGCATATCTAAAACTTATGGAGTATCTATATAATGACATCAAAGCAAAAAATACATGGACTTGACTTTTCATCATAGTGATGTTTTTAATTTGTGTTCTTTAGTTCTTCCTGTCGGAGGAATAGTGGATTGGCTCCATGCTGTTGGCATGTGTTACAAATGTTGATAGTTTGCCAAAGAAGAAGCTTTAGATCAGTGTTAATACTGATCTTCACTCTTCCCAGACATCCACTGTCTTCACTCACAGCTTCTGTAAAAAAAGACACACGCAGATCAAAGCTTTTTCTCAGAACTCTAACAGGTTTGAGAATGCAGATGTTTTTAAACATGTTATGCTATGTTGCACGCTAAATGTAAGAGCAGACATAACAAAGCAGAAGCTAGACAAAACTAACATTTATCAGCTTATTAGAGAGAAAAAACTATGTTGGTTTTAGATCTTCTGATGTGTGCGTGCCTGTGTGTGTGTGTTCACCCTTTTTTTAAGCTGGTTGAATTAAATAGCCTTTATCTCCTCCACTGGGACATGAAGGGACAGGCTAAATAGTGGGCAGAGGAATGCTAACCATCAGATCACCTACTGATTATATCACACACACATAGATGCATAGGAAGGATTGTACAAGACATCTTAAAAAACAATGTTGTCTGTTCAAGAATCTTTATTTCTTTAAATATGTCAGTGTGTGAAGGTATGTGGTGGAAGTCCAGTATTGCTTCCCCAGCCACTGGCCACTTTACTGATCTTCTATCAGCATCCCTCCATCTTTCCACAAACAAGAAGTTTGTTTTCCTGTTTTCACCTTCCTCTGTGAGAATTACTTCCTGTGTAGAAATGGAGCAGTTGGGGCGTCTGTGACACAGAGAGACTGACATCACTCTTCAGTATTTCAGTGTGACTGCGTCTTCTAACTAAAAGAAAAAAAAGGAAAAGAAAGATGTTTTAAAAGAAGTTGCTACTTTTTTAAATCAATAATGCATTAAACAGATTAATAGCGGCAGTAAAGATAACTATATTGTTTCAAAAATATTAATTTTTTCAAATTAACGCTGTTATTTGAACTATCATCAAAGAATATGATTTCCATATAACGTATATATAATCTTAACATACTTATAAGTACAAATTCCAGTGATTTCCAGTTTTGATAAATCCTAGAAATTATATCTGTATGTGTCTAGTGCATGTGTGCTAGCTTGCATCTATGCATACATATTTGTCTTTTTCTTAAAGTAAGCCTGGGTGTGTGGGTGGATTTGCCAAAGGGAAGAATTGAGAAGTGTGTGTGTGTGTGTGTGTGTGTGTGTGTGTGTGTGTGTGTGGCAACAACAACTTCTGCTACCAGCTGCTGTTCAGAAAAGTGATGACAGCTGTGTTATGACTGTGTGCTTGTGTGTGATGGCTATTTACAGAGCAGGACACCCAGAGAGGATAATGATGGCCTTCTGTGTGAGCTTGCATGTTTGGGAGCTAAAGATCAGCACTGGCAACAAATTGAGATGGACCGGAACAGAGATTGAGAGATTACAGCGGATGATTCAGTCCCGGATGCCAGTTGTGTAGAAATAACCGTTGGTCACAAAAATTGCATGGCTGTATTTATTATTGCATCCCATTTCAACTTCAGAACTCAAGTAAATCTACACAAATGAAAATCATCTATTTTAACCGGAAAACTTCAGTTCAGTTGATGCCTTAATTTTTTTTAAGTATGATCATAGTCATAGTCATAGTTTTAGAATTTGTTTTAGAACTGACAGAAACATTTTAAGTGATTCATTTTATGTTGGTTTTGCACAACGCATTGTGACCCTGACAACAAAACCAGTCGTAAGTGTTAATTTTCCGAAATTAAGATTTATACATGACCTGATAGAATTTGAATGGATAGGGCAATATTTGACCAAGATACACCTATATGAACATCTGGAATCTGAAGGAACAGAAAAACCTAAATGCTGAGAAAATCACCTTTAAAATTGTCCAAATGAAGATCTTATCAATGCATATTAGTAATCAAAAATTACGTTTTAAAATATTTTTGGTAAGAAATTGACTAAATGCCTTTTTGGAACATGATCTTTACTTACCATCCTAAGGATTTTTGGCAAAAAAGAAAAATCTATAGTTTTGACCCAAACAATCTATTTTTACTATTGCTACCCCAGCGACTTAAGACGCTAAGGTTTTGTGGTCCAGGGTCACCATTAATCTAACAATAGAAATGAAAGACAAAAATAAAGTTAAAGAGTTAGTCCATCCAAAAATGACATCATGCACTCACCCTTATGTCGTTCCAAACCTGCATGACTTCTTTCTTCTGCAAATCCCGAAAGAGGTCATCATTATAAATGTCTTATTGTTCTATTTGTCTGTACAATTATAGTCAAAAGGGCCTACGTGGTTTTGCAAAAAACTAAAACCAAACAAACAACAGTCAAAACATTAATTAAATAATCTTCTTTTGTGTTCTGCAGAAGAAGGCAAGTCATACAGGTTTGGAACGAGGATAAGGACAAATAAACGATGTCAATTTCCATATGAATGAACTACCGCTTCAAAAATAGAGAATTTAATATAACTTTACATTTTAGCATGCTAATATGCACAAATTCTGTTTTCTTGAAGGTGCCTCTAGAAATGTTTGTTGTTTCATTGGTCAAGTTGCGGTAATCATGCACTTTCGCACAAACAGTGATAGTTAGCTGTGAAAGCTGGATGGCAGTTTGGTGTGAAGTGCCTGTATTTGTATGAAATCTTCTCCGTGATGTGACTGTGTTGCATTGTGGATATGGGTCCTGTAGCCTGGCGCGGGCTGACCCAGGGGCCGGGGCGGAGGTTTGGGCTCAGGGTGGAGCTGAAATGTGAATCCTATCACCCTCTCCTCAGGTAATGAGTTACGGCCCTGGCTCCTGACAGGCGAGTCGCTTTGCGTCAGGGCTCTAATATAGGCCTTTAGAATGGCTCATCCTTAGGAATTTACAATCCCATTCCCACCCACACATGCTCTCTGAGAGCATAGGAGGAGAGACAAGGTGGCTAGCATGGCGTTGTCCCGACAGAGAGCCGAGCAGAAATGTACCGCTGGAGGCAAAATGACGGCAGCGAGTGCAAGTTCGACTCTGAGAAAGAGAGTGAGGGGGAGTTTTGCCGCTTTTGCCTTTGTCGTCTGTATGTCTGTGTGTATGTGTGTGTGTGTGAGTGTAAACTTGATGGGCTGTACATTTGCTCTGTAATTTCTCCCTCCCAGAGTAATCACTTCCATCTGGGACCTGCCCAGAGAGAGGCCCCAGATTGGAGGTAAGAGTTAGTCTCACACACAGCATCACAGTATGAGTCTCTACTCTCAGATCTCTGAAAACTAGTTCAGTCAGACATCTTGGTTAAATGAGAGCTCATGCTTTAGTTCGAGGAAAAGCGTGAACTCAAAGACAAGAAGTTACAAGTAGAAGAGAGAGAAAGATAAAGAAAAAGTATGTTTGTGTAACAGGAAGTAAGCACGGGGGGGAATCCCATGAAACAACTGTAGCAAACATTTAAAATGATAAGAAGCTTTTGCTTACTGTACTGTAGAGTAGAGTTAACATAAAACACTGCCATCTGCTGGCCACTGTTACTATCTCTATCACTTTCTGAAGTCTAAAGAGGCACCATACCCAAAAACAGCTATGATCTTTAACTCAAACTTCAACTGAAACTATTAAAAAATGTTTGTTCAATTAAATAAAGCTGAAATAAAATGTAAAATAAAAACATAAAACAAAAGGCTTAATAATAATTTAAGGACATTAGAAAATTTGCCTTGGCACCTAAATTAATAATTGTAAAAACTGAAACACATTAAAGCTAAAAGGTAATATAAAAATAACAATTAATGACAAAAGCACATAAAGAGATTCCTTAACCAAATTTCAATTATTAAAATATATATATTTTTTATTAAAATAAAACTATAAATATTACTAAAATAAGACTGAAAACCTTATTATGTCTCAGCAAGTTATTTAACATTTGCTAATAATAAAAGAGCTTTTTCTTTATTAGTTTAATGGTTTTGCCATTTGCCAAAACTTCTCTTAGAAGTTAATCTTTTAGATTTTTCTTAAAAATATAATAAGTCCTCAAAATAGCTATAAAAATACCATGCTATTTAAGTGAAGTGACTTGTGTCCAGGTATGGTGACCCATACTTGGAATTTGTGCTCTGCATTTAACCCATCCAAGTGCACACACACAGCAGTGAGAAGTGAACAATCACGCACACACACACTGTGAACACACACCTGGAGCAGTGGGCAGCCATTGCAGTTGGTGGAACGGTGCCTTGGTCAACGGTCTCACCTCAGTCGTGGTATTGAAGGTGGAGATAGCGCTGGTTATTCACTAACCCCACCCACAATCCCTGCGGGACCTGGGACTTATCGAACCTACTCCCTATCCATTAGGCCACACTGTTAAAAATTGCTGTAAAAAACGGCCACATTTTGACAGTAAAATGCTGTTTTTTTTATTACAACGGTAAAATCCTGTAAAAATCAATGCACTTTGTGGAATATTTGTTGTTTTCGAGAAAGTAGCCTTCTGCCGTCCTGTGAATTAACATTGTTCAGAGTCGACACTAAGAGACTGTGTTTTAAATCACACCCTACACCCTCATTCACTATTCCCTACATGAGTTTACTAATATAGTCCACCTGACAGATAGAATGAACACTAATGAGTGAATTCAGACAATGATCAACAGCTGCTTGTTAATAAACACATTCACTGAAGAAAAGAGAGAGAAATAAAACTAAGACTGACTTCAGTCACAGCCTTAGATTAAATAAACTGAAAAAAAGCAGCAGATGATGATTAAACAACTCCACAAACAGCTTCTGCAGCTTCACACATTACTGCCAGTTTGTCTAATCTCAACTGGTAAGTAAATTTTTGGTGCATTGCTTTATTTTGTCTCTCTCTGTTAGTATGCATAGCTTTATTTGTGATTCTTTGTTAAAAATGAAGAAAAAAAAAAACTTTAAAAAAACATTTTATGTTCTAAATATCAATTTCTATGGCCCAAGATGGACAAACATAACTGTTTGAAGCTCGACAATGGTGAGTCAAAAGCTTTGTACTGCAATGGATGCTGGGTACCAGCACAGTAAAAACCTCACCCATGACTCCCAGCATGCATTGCAAAATGAATAAATTATGAAACTGAATTGTGCACTTATTTTCTCTAATTCTTTGTATGTGCTTTTGTTTTTCATCTGTTTTTGTGTTGAGTTTTAGCAGCAGGTTTTATAAGTTGATCTATTTATTTTGTTGATTGTCACCGTTGTGGAGGTTCATA
>JAUCMT010000068.1:7831253-7862020 GCA_032357475.1 Enteromius thamalakanensis
AAAGATATAATAAAATATTTACAAAAATGTGAGGGGTGTACTCACTTTTGTGAGATACTGTATATATATATATATAAAAAAACTTATTTCAGCCAACAAAATAATCTTTAAGTTATAAAAATAATCCCTAAGTTCTTTAAGTTAAGGTTAAAAAGAAAAAAAAATGCAATAAAGAGTAATATTTGCAGCCATTACTCCAGAAACATTTCTAGCCATTATCAGTTATGAAAGGCTAATTAAATTTTTTTTTAGGAATTTCACGATTTTTTGATAAACAAAATTCAAGCATTTATTTAAAATAGAAACTCCTGCAACATCATAAAAGTTTGAAGCATCTTTACAGAGTAAAATATTCACAAAAACAAATCTTACTGACCCCAAACATATGAACAGCAGTCTAAATAATATTTTACATAAGACAAGTAAATCATTAATGACTAACCAGGTCCTGCATCTCCTTCTGCATGCGTGCCATGGCCTTCCGACTCCCCACGGCAAACACAAACGTGTCCATGTCCTCATCATTCAGTGTTACTTTAACTTGCTGTGGATAAGGAAGAGGAAGACTAAGACAAATATCCTTTTGACACACTACTTGTAATGAGTCTATGCTAATACACCAGAGTTTGTTTGTGTACCTACCACTTGATCACAGGCTGGTCTCATCATCCTGGCCAACACATTCAGCAGGTCTTGTCTTTTCAAAAACTGCAATTAAATAAAACGCCACCATGGTGAATAACACCGATTTCTATCAAACACCTTTCTGTCTCTTACTCAAATGAACATGCTACCTTAAGCTGAATCAACATGCCCTCACAGCAGACACGTCCTGAGCACCACAGGTTGTAGATGTGTTCATTCTCCTGGTTCAGTTTCCCTGTACTGGTGGCTTCCTTACTGGTACCATCATCCCCTAAGAATAAAGACACGTCTGAGAGTCAAAAAAAGGGGCAGAGGAAACAGCATAGTAAGAAGAAACAAAGCAGAGAAAAGTACACTTACCCACGAGGGCAAAGTTGCTCTCGAGAAGTTCTCTGTGGGAATTAAACCAGGCCTGGGCAAGCCTGCTGTTCTTGTTTTTGCCAATGATGTAGTTCATAATATAGGCGAGAAGACCCGTAACCATTAGGATCTCCATGTAATAACTCTCCCAGCTGTTTTGAAGGTGCGCTGGGACCTGTTGCGTACAAACAAACGGCCATTTAAGAAAGCAAGTCAAGTGCCTGTAAAGACCAAATGCATTTTTCATTGAATTGTACCTCTCTGTATATAAGAGTGTCTTTGAATGAAGGATTGGACTTCTCATAGCCCTCAAACTCCTCGTTGTCGTACTTGCTGTAAATGTCTTGATCCTGTAACATTGATCAGATCACATTAAGATTAACAATGATTTAAGATGAACAGAAATGCGAGTGCTTTCAGAGCTTTACCTGTGCATCAGCATCTTCAAACTCGTCTTGGTTGTCCTCGTTCTCCACTGTGGCCTCGTCTTCATCCTCCTCTATGGGTGTGGATGAGGGGGCTGCTCGTGGAGGCGGCTCTTTCTCCACATCAACTGCTGGGTCCTCGCTGACATCCTCAAACTCAGCGAAGTCGTTGTCATCAAACTCAGCGATGTCCTCACCGTCATCAAAGTCGTCATTGTAGCGTCCCCTGGTGTCCGGCAGGGCCAGCAGCAGCAGCAGGGCTGGGAGGAGGAAGACCAGGTGCCTCATGGCTCCACCTGCACAATGACAAATTAACTGAACTTCTTTTTAAATAGACAATAGTTTGATTAATTACTTTACTGCTTAAAAGGTTCAAGTCGGCAAGATTTTTCGGTTTTTGAAAGAAGTCACTTTTTCATCAAGACTGCATTTATTTTAATTCAAAATACAGTGAAAAAATAAAATGATAAAACAACATAAATTGTTTTATCTCTTACGGTGTTATATATATATATATATATATATATATTTAAAATAAATTTATATATTACATTTATATATTTTTCCCCACTGTAATTTGGATAAAACAAAATTATTAAATTATTTTTTAAACACTAAAATTGAGTTTAATAGATTAATAATATTATCAATTCCACTTTAATATGTTTTAAAATGTAATTTATTGCTGTGATGACGAAGCTGGATTAACAGCATCATTATTCTAGCATTTAGTGTCACATGATCCTTCAGAAATCATCCTAAAAATGATGATTTGTAATACAAGAAACATTTTTTATTATCATTAATGTTGAAAACAGTTGTGCAGTTTAATGTTTTTTGTGGAAACTGCCATTTTTTTATTTGTAGGATACTTTGACGAACAGAAAGCATTTATTTGAAGCACAAATTCTTTTAACATTACAAAAGCCCTAGCAGAATCAACTTTTTTTTCTTATAGTGATCTCAGATATTTCTTTATCTGATCTCAAATAGTCTTATTTGTTGGTATACAGACTAACGTAATTGTTGATGGTGTAAACGAACAACACAGAGTAAATATCTGACAAGAGCACATGATAACAATAACATAAGTAGCCCTATGCATTATTTGGAGTATAATCAAAAACATTTCAGATATGCCTAATAGTACTTTACGCTTTGACCAGCTGTAGTACAGACAAGCAAGATTTGTGTGGTGTTCTTCTCATATAATACCAAGAAAACTAATGTTTAGACTGTAAACGTCTGAAGTAAAAACACTCTTCCCTGTCACATTTATTTAGGTTGGATTTTAAAGAAACAAGCTTTTTAAGCCAAATACAGCATCACCTTAAGGACATTATGCACTTATAACAGCTAACGTTTGCAGTGGTTCAGTTTCAGCAGAAGAAAGATAAAAGGAGGAGGTTGGTCAGTGTTTTCATAGTATTGTTATGAGAGCCTAAGCCCTTCAGATGTTCACTGAATGATTGACTTGTAATTGGCTGAGCTTCTTTACATGGCACAGTCAGGCTAACCATACACTAAGCTGATTAGTTTTTATCCTATAGCCTTTATGGACAATTTAAGTATGAGATAATTCACTTCACAAATAGGCACAAATACGTCCAAAAACAAATATGCAACTAAATCAATGCTAATAATTGGGTTAAATCAGAAATCTCTTTATTATCAGGGTTGTTGCTTTTTTTTTTTAGGAACATGACATCTGAGGTCATATTTCATTGTAATCCACATGTGTTATATGCATACGTTATCCATACTACCTACCTAGTCAATGAAGTCATATCTTTGTGAATATTCCTACGAGCCTAAAATACAAAATACTACTACTAAAAGTAATCAGAAATAAATTACTAAAACAAATATTCTAAGGGCTTTTGGGGACCACATTTTTTAATTACAAGGCTTTTCCCTTTGTCATTCCTGTCCCTGTTTCATATCCAGTATAATGTACGGTATATTAAGCACCTAATCCAAACCGCAAATCCTGACAGGACAGTGAGTGAAGCAGATGGCTCATACTCACTCACTTACTACAAGCAGCATGTAATGTCAAATAATCGGGTGTCGAGTTATTCTCCACCTGTTACAAGGCTGGTAAGTAAAATAACTACTCGAAACAGCAAACCGTGAAGTCAGTGAGGACGTGACTTTTGTTAAATCATAACCCAGTTTAACCTGTAATCTCGGAAAGGCTCGTCAAGCCAGCGCCAATGCCTCGCTGAAATAAAACTTTATTGCTCCACGTCTATAAAACATACCACACAGGTTTTCCGTGTGTGTCGTGTCAGGCAAATCAAACCAATCTGAAGTTTGAATGAGAAAAGCTACCCAGCTCAGTCAACCCCATCCCCCAAGAGTCTGTTACACTCTTACTGATGCTAGCTGGCTAGCTCGCTAACTGCGCTCGTTACACAGCAACCACGCGCGACTTTTCTGCACCACTGTCACGGCGTCGATCACTTCACCTCACATGTTTAATACAAAAAGTCGACGGTAACGTCAAAATCACGGAGACTTACCTGTAAATATCAACGTTTCCCTTCAACGTGTGACAGCAACTGTTCCCCTCACAGGAGAGGCTAGGGTCATCTGACCTACTCTACCCACAATGCTGTGCGAACCCTGACAACAAGGATAAGAAAAGATCGGGGCGTTTATGGTGCGCTGATAAATGATTAACCCTTTATTATTAAACCGCGGTTGAAATAACCTAGTATTATTACTTAAGTATGCACGATAGGCATATTAAATATTGTAGTTAGTTATTGTATTTATAAAACAATAAATCTACATTTTATATGTATTACATATTTATAACAAAGTTATCAATTATATATTTGCATACAATAATTTATTTGTAAAAAATCATTGATGCATTATATTTAAATTATAATATTTATGACATATAACACTTGGCATTATATATATATTATTTGTTATCGTTATTGTAATATAATTTTTAAAATATTTTAGATATTTTGACGTTTTGTGAATGTTTAGTTCAATTATCCCAAGAAACAATATTCATTATTACTGAAAACAGTTATAGCATAAATGCTGATACTCGCCGGAGCCAATTTAAACACATTTCTAAGGCTCGGTACATGAGATTGAATTCATTTATTTATTGCACTTCGGGCATCCATATTTGTTATTGACCCTTCTTTTATATTTTCTATATAATCTGTTATTTGGCTTAGGTCTTCAGTATTCTTGTTCTGTTATAGCTAATGTTTTTTTATATATATTTATCTATATCTTGAGCCACAGTTGATCTCTATGGTACAGTTTGTTGTTTTTTAAGGCTAATAACAGAATTACTGAAAAAATACGAAACTCTGCCCAACATGATGTGAACGTAAAATGATCAAGTAGCAACACAAATCTATAAATAACCTCTGCGCTCAGCCCCCATTTTCTATCAACGACTTTTATTTTGAAACACGCGCATCCTCCTCAGTCCAAAAGCGCCGTCGAGCGGTCGGGCCTATTTAGGGCTTTCTAAAGTTAGAATTAAAACCGTTGGGACTAAGCAAAAAAACATGGGCCTTTAGCTACACGTAGTCTTGATTATTAGATGGTGACCTGTGTGCTTCACTGAGCAGGTTTCGTGTCGTCGCAGAGCGCAGCTCGACGTTTTCGCGGCCGTCGCGGAGGAGATTGTTATGACATTCTCTTTGTCTCGTGCTGCACAAACCTAAGACCAGCTTTCTCGCTGAAAGAGCGTTTTCAGCCATCCCTGCAAATCTAGGTATTGTTACCGACCCAATTCTAACTGTTTCTCACCGATCGAGGGATTGAAAGATGTCGTTGCACGGCAAACGAAAAGAGATCTACAAATACGAGGCGCCATGGACCGTCTATGCCATGAACTGGAGCGTCAGACCAGACAAGCGCTTTCGCCTGGCTCTCGGCAGCTTCGTCGAGGAATATAACAACAAGGTAAACAGCTGCGTGACACCAAGCTGTGTGTTGTGTCTCTACGCTTTGTGTTGCTGTTGTATACAGCTGCATGGTTGAAAATGTATAGTAACGTGACAGATGCAGATGGACGAGATCTAATGGTGTTCAGTAACAGTTTTGGTCATAGATGTCTACCGAGGAGTTTGATAACACTCCCTTATAAACAGTGTGTCGCTTGATGACATTGTGTCTTGCCTGTGGATGAAAGTTTGACAGCTGTCAAAGAATCTTTTTGGATGCAGTAGATGGAGATTGTTACATCAGCTGCTTGTTTTGTGATGTTCAGGTCCAGCTGGTGGGTCTTGAGGAGGAGAGCTCAGAGTTTGTGTGCAGGAACACCTTCGATCATCCGTACCCAACCACCAAGATCATGTGGATCCCTGACACAAAGGGTGTCTATCCAGACCTGCTGGCCACCAGCGGAGACTATCTGCGCATTTGGAGGGTATGTACACTTTCTGCCACACATGCTTGACTGCGCTGCACAAACCCAAATGAAAACTGAACCTATTTAATCATTAATGCATGTTCGTGGTCTGGCTGTGAACACGCATCGGTGCGTTCCAAAAATTTGTATCAGTTTAAATCACGTAATAGCTTCATTAAATGCTGAATGCTGTTCCTGTGATGTTGTTTTCCGTTTCCTCTCGATCTGGCTTGATTTAATCCATCTGAAATCAATGGTGAAATGTCTCTATATTTCAAATAAATGTGCACTCCCCAGTTCTTCACAGTAAGACCAATAAGTGTTAAGAAGCCTAATAGGGTAAATCTGAATGTAACTTTAAATGGTCAGCTTTACAGTGACAGAACCGTAGAAACATGCAGACTCCGTATATATAAATGAAGTAAGTGTACTGTATCTTTTGTCAGGTGAATGACACCGAGACCCGTCTGGAATGTCTCCTGAATAATAACAAGAACTCTGATTTCTGTGCACCTCTGACATCTTTTGACTGGAATGAAGTGGATCCTAATCTTCTGGGTGAGAGCCTGCCATGTGGGATTGCTGGGACCATTAAAATAGGCTATTTAGAATCATTTGTGCTTAATGGAAATAAAGCAATAATAAATAAAGAAAATGTATTTATAAAAAATAATTGCTTAATATATACAATTTAAATAATAAAATGCTTGCATGTACAAAAATTGGAATGTCACACTTGCATTTTGGCAACTGAATGGGCTCTGGGGTGTTTTTAGCAGTGTTGATAGTGTTTGTTTAGTAAAACCTTTAGAAACTTTTTTTGTTAATTTAGGTTAAAAAAAAAAAAACTAATTTAGGAAACTGGCAAGTTTGTTTTAAATGCTAAAATTATTAAAACTGTTCAATAAAAAGAAAAACTGAAAATATAAAAATAGAAGCTAACTTAAATAGCAGCAATAGATAAAAATATCGCTAAAATGGAAGAAAATTGTATGTTCCAAAAAATGTTATTTTTGTCATTTAAAAGATGGTCATGGTTTAATTTATGTATGTTTTGTGTTTTTAGGCACTTCTAGTATTGATACCACCTGCACGATCTGGGGTTTAGAGACAGGACAGGTCCTAGGACGGGTCAACCTGGTGTCAGGACACGTCAAAACACAGCTAATTGCTCACGACAAGGAGGTGAGGGAAAACTCACCCCAGCGCTCCAGATTCTTCAGAATAGTAGCGTTCTCTGTATAAAAGCATTTTTCTTTGGCTTCCAGGTGTATGACATCGCATTCAGCCGTGCGGGTGGGGGTCGAGATATGTTTGCGTCTGTGGGAGCAGACGGATCCGTGCGCATGTTTGATCTGCGACACCTGGAGCACAGCACCATCATCTACGAGGACCCTCAACATCACCCGCTGCTGCGCCTGTGCTGGAACAAACAGGACCCCAACTACTTGGCCACTATGGCCATGGATGGCATGGAGGTCTCTCTATAAGTCCCTTTTACCATGTTTACACATTTATATTTGTTTTTTCATGTCCCTCATTTTTGCCATCCAATGTTTTATTTTTGTCAGGTGGTGATTCTGGACGTGCGTGTGCCATGCACACCTGTGGCTCGTCTCAATAATCATCGTGCCTGTGTGAACGGCATCGCATGGGCGCCCCACTCCTCCTGTCACATATGTACAGCAGGTTAGAAACCAGCCCGGTTACATACACTCACACACCCAACAAATTTGTGTGTATATATTTATATGTGTATATTGGGCCAAAATAGTTTTCAGGGAAATCACAGCAGTTTTCTATATTGATCGTTTTCAACATGAATTTGTTCTCGGGCAACAAATCAGCATATAAGAATAATTTCTGAAGGATCATGTGACAAAACCAGTCATAGGGGTCCATTTTTGTATTTGCAGCAATGGACTCTTTTTTTGTATTTTTAAAATAATGTATGTACATTTATAATACTATTCTTTGTATTACATCACCTTTGCATTAATTTACAAAAAAAATAGTTTATGCTATCATGAGGGTGTTTCTAATGCAGCGTCTGTGGGAGACATCATTTGCTCTTCTGACAGCCGTTATCAGTCTCTCTCTTTTTTTATCCATGCAAACACTATCGTAGAGTTTTTCTTTTGTCATGTGAGCAAATCAGGTTAAACCGACTATGATGACTTCTGCTGCTGAGAAACCCGGAAACATGAAAAAGGTCCATAGCATGGTTTCATAGGATCATATTTGGCTGAGATACAACTATTTCATCTATCTAGAATCTGAGGGTGCAAAAAAAAATCAAAATACTGGGAAAAGTTGCCCAAAACGTCCTTAGCAATGCATATAACTAATAAAAAATATTTACAATTAAACATGACCTTTACTTAATATCTTAATGATTTTTGGCATAAAAGAAAAACCCATACCATGTGTCACTAATGACTGCTTTGGTCGTCTAGGGACACATTAATTTGAGCATTTGCTTATATTTTGTTCAACTTACACATAAACATGCATTAAATAGTTGCACATGCAATAGTTTTGAATTGTGAAATGGGCCGATTGTGTGAGTATTGTTTTCGTTTGGTCAGTAGCAGTAGTGACAGTGCTGTTTCATACAAGTCTCCTTTACTTGGCCCCCTTTTCTTTTAAATCCCACTGTAGCGGACGATCACCAGGCTCTGATCTGGGACATCCAGCAGATGCCGCGGGCCATCGAGGACCCTATCCTGGCTTACACGGCCGAGGGAGAGATCAATAACGTGCAGTGGGCCTCCACTCAGCCTGACTGGATTGCCATTTGCTACAACAACTGTCTGGAGATCCTGCGGGTGTAGAGCCGAGGCTAAGAACGCCTCTGTGCTTCCAGCACCACTGGAAGAGAGTCTTTCATGGAGCAGAGACTTGTTTTCTAAAGTTCCTGAGGTCTGGGAGTTTCAAGCGGGAAACTGGATGAACGGGCCTATGGGAACAACAGTCTGAACAATGTGTGTGCAACTTTTGTCTGGGAGAATGAAGCTGTGTGAATGAGTATCTGTGTTTCTGCACATTATATTATATTTGTCTGTTTTCCTACTTGCCGGTGTCCCAGAGTCCTCATAATGGGATCTTAAACACAACTGTAATTACTATGATTGTAAGGCCATTTGTGTGGGGAAAGAAACGGGTTTATTCTGTTCGACCGGTAAAAAACATTTTTGAAAACTAGCATCAGAAAGTTGTAAAATTGCCAACATGGATGATATAAAACTACCATTTTATTAAGATGTAATTACTTATTTCAAAGATTAATACAATTTTAAAGGTCCTCTGAACTTCAGATTCAGTTTTTTCATGTCTGGAAGGTGCCATTTTTTTTTTTGTATCCTTAGAAATTGTTAAATACAGGATAGTATGGACATAAAATGCTTGACATCACTGCAAAACCTTCATAATTGTTCATCAGACATGCTCACGACTCACATAGTCAATGTTTGAGTGGGCAATGTCTTTTTCATTTAAATGTGCATTACTGAGAGTTCCTGTTATATTTTTCCCCATTTTATTTTTCATTAAAAAACAAAAGTTAGTCCCCTTTCAGCATGCTTGTGCTCGAAGTGAAATGTGTACTGTATACTTATATAAATATTATGTACAAGGTAGGACAAAAGTGTCACAGAATAACTGCATTGCGAGTCATTGGTCGATCCATGAAATCGTTCTGTTGTTATGCAAATACGATGTAGTAGTAACGCCACACTTTTCGGTTGAATCAAAAGTGAATTGCGAGGCTGTGTGGGATCCTCATCCTCACCTCACACTCTTAGACGGAGTGTTTAAATGTAAGTAGTTCTGTGTGTGTCCAGCCGTGATGCTTTTCTATTAATAAACTCACTTAATAAACTCTTGTTCTTTCATAAAGCTTTCTGTGTTAATTAATCAAGTAATAGCTAGTAAACAGATTTTTATGGGTGTACGATGTATCAAACTTGTTATTGCCTGACATTAGAGGGTTTTTTTATTGGTTAGATATTGAAAATGTAGTTGTGCATGCTCATCCTTTATGTTCTGATCAAATTTGCCATCATCTAATGCTCACTACCAAGTATATTTTTTAAAAACACTGTTTAATAACACTGTTAAATGTAATATTTTGCAAATTTCTTAATGAGTGGCGATTTTTATACTACGTATTCTAATGTAATCTAATTAGTGTTTATAACCTGAGATGCAATCATCGAAAAATACTGCAATAAAACTACTAAAATAGCACTGCTTATAACACTAATTAATTTATTATTAGATGTTTCATATTGAGCATTTTCGATTTCAGTGCATCCTTAGTAAAACTAAAAAATGGTGAAGAATGCTGATATCTTAAACCCAGTGCAGCATTTATAAATAATATTTAATCTAAAAAATAATAATCGTGTGCTTTTGGAAACCTTCACAGTCCAATAAAGGTTTCCAATCATTTTACATACATTCATCTGCTTAGACTGCAGGGGTATGACAAACTTTACACTGATTTCATCTAAAAAAAAAAATCAGTCCTTCACTTTCTCCAGTCAGAACATCAAGATTGATTAGTCTTCTCTTTCAAAATGATCACATTTCCAAAAAAATCACACATCTTAACACACACAGACACACACACAGTCACACCACCCATCAGCAGCCAGAATAACCCCCTCAGTGAGAAATCAACCCTGAATTCATTCACCTATTTGGTAACTTTGAATCCAAATATACAAAGCTTCGTTTTTTGTGCCAGTCATAACGTCATCTTGATGTAGTTGGCTAATACATAAGATTTGGGTCAAACACCTAACCTGACACACAAAAAAAAATTATATATATATATAATATATAATTAGAAAATCTATATACTGAAAAGAAAACTGCATTTTTGCAATGTCAGTACACACAAGCAATTCATTATAAATTAAAAGCCCAGGTATATGTGTCATTTTCTCAGAGGATCCAACCTCCGACTGAAGGAGACAAGATGAAGTTTAGTTTGTAATGTTAAAATCTCAAACAGACCCACAAAAATGCACAATTATTAAATGACTGAGGCGGGTGATCATAATGTAGTGTCTTCTCTTTGACTCTTTGACCTTGTCTTTATTGCCCACTGTGCATCTCTTCATATTCAATAACACAAAAGTCGAGTTCTGAATGAGAAGGGATATGAGACAAAACACCTCAGAGATTCAGAGAAATCTACAGTCACCGGTTTCTCTACTGGACACCTTTTAAACTAATGAGTAACATTAATATATTTGATTGCACAAGTGCAATATTGAGCCGTTTGAAAAAGGGAAAGCACATATGCGTCTTGGAACGGATAGTAGTCTGTTTTTGGCCTCTAGCTTCCAGGTAAGACTGGATCGGACACGTGCCTCTGGATTTCTGGTGATCCCTCCAGCAGGCTCGGACTCTCCAGACTGTCCGGGAGCGAAGGGAAGCGCAGGCTTCTGCACAGCAGTCCCGGCGGCTGTAGATGAAGCTCTCCGGGGGGATTCAGTCCCGTGGGCACAGCCAGCTCTGTCTCTGGGGACATGGACATGGTGTCATTGGAGGCAACTGTTAGATGGATCCCACTGGACAAAGAGTCTGGAGACTTCTCTTTAAAGCTGTCCAAGTCAGGGCTCTGTGGATAAAACAGGTCTAGTTCAATACAGACACGAAAGATGCCCACTACAACGATTCATCTACACAGCTGATGATGTAAGAACTGACAAGTATCTTATTATATCAAGTAAAGATCCTAACTACTTGAACACAAAAAAACCTTGATACCCTACCTCGCCAGGTGATGAACTATTGTTGATCTGTAATGATGGCATAGTGCTGTGCGTTGCTGAAGAGTACAGGCTGGTGGGATGAGTGGGGTGGGCCAGCGGTTCAGAGGAGACTGAGCTGTAGGCAGGGGGTACAGGTGCCATCTGCCTCTGCAGCAACTGCAGGATCACATTTATATCAGCCGTCATCCTGGTCTCCAGTCTTTAGACAAAGAGAGAGAGGGAAAGGTGGAGTTGTAAGGCAAATGCAGACTTTGTCATTAAAAGCTTTCTTTTTTTTGGTCCTCTGGACATCAGACCTGTTGAGCTGTGACTGCAGCAGCTCCAGACGCGTCTGCAGCTGACTCGGTCGGTCCTCCCCACAGGGGGTGTGATGATGGTAGCAGGCCTGCACTGCAGAGGAACGCCTCTGACCCTCAGAGTACTGACTGGCCCTGCGCTCCGGCAAATACCCGTATAACCCCGACACGTTCAGAGGAGACGCTGTGTGGAGGAAGAATGAGTGGAAAAATGAGGAGGAACAAAGATACAAAGTAACAGATAAGGTAAAGACGGAGAAGACTAAAAACATTATAAAATATAATCAATTCGCAGATAAAAAATAAACAGTAGCTGAACACCAATCTGCATTCTTCTTCCCATTTCAGAATGTACACACTGGCTGGCTATATTAAAGTTCAAATTAAAATTCATCCCGTCTTCTTTTTAAATCAATGTCCTAGATCTTACGTTTAAATGGTTATTTACGGCATATGATTCATTTTTGTTTGACATTGCAATTTAAGATAGAAAGTCGCCTAAAAAATCTATAAATAAATAAATATGAATATTTGTGATAATATGTTTAGCCGATTATGATTCAGGAAGCATCAAACCTAATCTTGCTACCTGTGTAAGGATGTGTCCCTCCCACTGGTCCTCCCATGGCAGAAGCTGTGCTGTTGCCGGCGGGCATGAGGTTGACTGCAGAAGGGGAGTATTCTTGCATCTCTGTCCCTGACGAGTACATGTCCCCTCGGCCAGATACCAGGAGCTTCATGTCCTCCTCACTGGACAAGGAAGCAGCGCTGGTATTGCTGCATAACTCTTCCCAGTGTGAGAGCGGTATTGCCCCCCGGTGGTTGCCCACAGGTGAACAGGACTGGACCGGGTATGTGTCCATCCCATCTCGGTCCATCCCATCTGAGTGATGTAAGAGAGAAGAGAGGGATCAGAATAGCATGTTGTATCATTTTTGCGTCCCTCCTGGACAAGTTTAGCACACTTACCAGGTCGATTTCGCTGTAAAGGGTTCCTCCGATGTCTGGGTCGCCGGTACCCACAGTCTGAGTCCTCACTTGGGGTTGCATGCATGATTCTGTCTGCCTGATACACACAAGCTTCAGTAACTCACATAATTACAGAAAACGTGAATAATAACTCGCTACTGTTCAAAACACACATTGGTGTCCTATGTATTGTGTGAGTTTGAGTGGCTTACATCTCGAAGGTTAAATGTGATCTCTAGGTTACTCCAGAAACTGTCAGCAAAATCAGGGTACATGTCCAACACTTCCAGCAGGTCGTCTCTGAGGATCTTGTGCAAGTCACAGTACGTCAGAGCCCTCACGTCTGCACTGGATTTCCCCGGCCTGGCATATAGACTGATGTGCTCCCCAAAAATATCATTCTTACCTACAGAAAGAAGAAAAATAGTAAGAACAGCATCACATTTGGGAGTCAAATAGGCTTCATAATCCTATCTAACACCATGTAATGGTATTAATACAACACTCAAAAGAGTTCAACCACTAAGGGGCACCATACAGCTGCACTTCAGTGTTTTCAGTATTTTTGGGACTCTACACTGCTGATGGGATGTACCACCCTAGAAATCAGCCGGAAGCAGCAGCATGATACCCTGACACAATCATTTTAGTTTGAATTTTTAGCATTAATCTCCAGTCAGTGTGTAATCTATTATAAAACAATGTGTTGTAAATTTTACTGGAATACATACACTACCGCTCAAATGTTTGGGGTCAATTTTTTACAGAATTTATTGGTTTCGTTCATTGTTATGCTAGCTTACGGTGCATTAACAAATGTTAAAAAAACACAACTAGTGATATTAATAATGCATTATATTATATGCTCAAATTCACGTTAACTAATGTTAATGAAGACTGTAGAAATATTCTTCATTCTTAGTTCATGTTAATTAATGTTGTTAACTAATGTTGACTAATGAACCTTATCGTAAAGTGTTACCAAATTGTTAATATTTTTATTTAGCAATGATGCTGTAACCTGATCAAACGTGACAAGGAACCCCTTTTTAATTTTACAGATAATTTCCATTTCAAATAAATGCGGAATTAAAATTGGTTTATGTTTTCTATTCATCAAAGTATTTTACAAACAGAAGACAATTTCCACAAAAAACTGTTTTTAACATTGATAATAGTAAGAACTGTTTCAGGAGCAACAAATCAGCATATTTAAATGATCTTTGAAGAAACTTGATACTGATAAATGAGATAAACATTTTTTAAACAGAAAACTGTTCCAGTGTCAATTGCAATATATGTAACAATATTACTGATTTACTGTATTTTTGGTCAAAATAAAGGCAGCCTTAGAACTTTCAAATATACAAAAACCCCATCAACTCCAACCGTTTAACAAGTAGCTGAAATATAGTAACAAAGAGCTTTCCGGGCAAAATAATAATTGTGTATCGAGCTTAAATCACTAATAAAATCTCTACATATTTGCTAAAGTTAAGGCAGCAGTTTTTAGTTTTCAAGCTTGAGTGGGTTGAAATAAATAACAGGAAAGAAAATAAAACTAATAGTCAAACCTAAAATGGCCACGACCACATCCTCTCTGAGGATCTCTATGGAGCCGCGGGAGAGGAAGTACAGTGCAGTTAAAACGTCTCCATTGTGCACCAGAGTGTCACCGGGTGGGGCATGAGTGGTCTTAAAACGCATGGCCAGAGCTCGCAGACAGCCCTTGCTCGCCCCCCGGAAAGCCTTGCAGTTCTGCAGCAGACTGCGGTTCAGATGCAAACAGATATCAGCCTGCAGACACTCCGGGAAACCCTTCAACACCTGACATATGAGAAAACAACAGCATTATATGACACTAAAGACGTACAATATATTTCACATTTGCATTAAACCCCAGAAACTGACTATGGGTTATTTATTTTATTAAAAATTATTTATTATTATGGGAGCTTTATAACACATATGAGGGGTTCGGAAGTGCTCTCCCTTTACTTCGAACATTGTTTAGGCCACTAGTAAGCATAAAAGTACATTCATGTGTAACTTCAGGTATATTGAAAGGTAACGTGTGTGTTTGTAACTCACAGCGTTCATGTCAATGCCGTTAGTGTAGGACCAAGCGTGCTGGAAGTACTCTTCTAGTCGTTGTCGAAGGCCTCCTGGGATCTGATGAAACCTGATGAACTCTTTCACTCGCAGCATCTGAGTGTGATAGCGAGCTGTGCCTGAATACAACCTCTGAATTATAGCTGACACATTGCCAAAGATACTGGCATACATCAGGGCTGGGAAGAAAGAAGAACTAAGATTACCATCAGCAAACTAAATGTATATTTTTCCATTTCATATATTTGTATTATTATTTAAAATACTGGGGTCAGTAAGACTTTTTTGGGTTTTTTGAAAATATCTCCAATGCTCACCAAGGCTGCATATATTAAAAAATAATATTGCGAAATAGTGTCAGTGTCACATGATCCTCGAGAAATCATGCTTTGCAGCTCAAGAAACATTTGTCATTGTTATTCATTTTGAAAAAAGTTGTTTTTCAAGTTTCTTTGATGAATATAAATAAATAAAAATATGTTATATCATAAAAGTTTAGTAATGTGCCTTTGGTGAATAAAAAAAAACCTGACCCCAAACTTTTAAATAGTAGCATATGCTACTATTAGATTCATTAGTAACAAAATACTGAACACAAGTCAATCTTTTACATAAAGTTGCGACCAAAACAATCTTGTAGAGTAATATAATA
This sequence comes from Enteromius thamalakanensis, assembly GCA_032357475.1. Taxonomy (NCBI): domain Eukaryota; kingdom Metazoa; phylum Chordata; class Actinopteri; order Cypriniformes; family Cyprinidae; genus Enteromius; species Enteromius thamalakanensis. Next base: position 7,846,895 of record JAUCMT010000068.1, read on the forward strand.
TAAGATTTAAGTTGCTGAAGTAAAGCTGTAGTTGTCATGCCTAATACAGATAATGAATGTAGTGCACTTACAACCAATGAGCATGACACAAATGGAAAAAATCTTCTCAGGGTTGGTGTTGGGAGAGACGTTTCCAAATCCCACACTGGTCAAACTACTGAAGGTGAAGTACAGTGCAGTAACGTATTTATCCTTGATGGAGGGGCCGGAGAAGGTATCGCTGTCATTGTAACGTTTGCCAATCTGGTCAGCCAGGTTGTCCAGCCAGCCGATCTTCATGCCTCCAATTCGGGCAGAGCTGGTGCGCTCCACGTTGCCGATGGCGTACCAGATGCATGCCAGCCAGTGAGCGATGAGAGCGAAGGTGCACATGAGGAGGAAGAGCACAGCTGCGCCGTACTCAGAGTAACGGTCCAGTTTCCTCGCTACTCGCACCAACCGCAGCAGCCGCGCCGTTTTCAGAAGACCAATCAGAGTCGTGGTTTGAGGCTGGAAAGACAAGTTTGAGAGGATACATTAGTTTGCATTCAATTTAGTCTACATGATCGCCAAAGAGTGATATTTATGACCATTGCACACAAAAAGGGGATTCTCTGAAGAAGCCCTTCCACCTTCTATACATGTAATAAAACCTAACAAGGAACGTGAGCTGTTTAAAAATATCAAAAAGTCTTGTTAAGTAGTCTTCTGAAGTGATTGCATGGCTTTATGTGCGGAACAAATCACTATTCTCCAATTCCTCTCGTGAACTGCAGTCAGTCAGTAAGATTTGAAGAATTGAAGAATGGATCAGCATTCAGACCACTGTTCTGAGCAAAAGATTTTACCTTGTTCACACACGTCGAGACTCAATATTTACATTTTGACTTGTTCCTCATACAAATCTATCATATGAATATCCAATTCTGTCATTTAATCATCATTTACTGCAAGAAGTTTTTCGTTCTGCTGAACAAAAAAGAACACATTTTGAAGAATGTTGGTAATGCCTTGATTCACTTACACAGTATTTTTTTATGGATGGATTTTCTATGGATCATACTTTGGAAGTCAATGGGGACCATAACATCAGAAGATCCTCTTTTATTTTACACAGAAGAAAAAAAAAAACTCATATAGGTCTGATGACAGAATTTCATTACCAGGTGAACTATACCTTTAAGAAGACTTATAATTAGGTTCACAAGTAAGAAGGTTCTTTTATGATGCTTTTTTATCAATTTGTTATCACTTTTTTTTTATATGGAAAAGAGTGCTTGGGATGTTTTTTAAAATTTCTCCTTTTTTTTTTTTCATGGTACAAAGATAATAATAATTCCAGTGTGTTAACTTGTAAACTCTTGTTTGTGTAATATAACTTCAAATCACGTACTTCTGCACTCGTTAAGTAGTAGGAACCATTGTGTGATAATATTTAAAATGGCACCAGCCCGATTCTGTGGAAGTGACCTTCACCTTTACTGTATCTACAGGTCGATTGAACATTCACATAACAAGCGCAATCAACATTATTACACTGCGATCAAAATTCTAGATGATTCATTGACTAGTCTCGATGGTTCTTCTAAAATTAGAACGTTTAACAGTTGTACGCTCTGTTCTAGCTGTGCCTTTAAAAATATAATATTGATTAACATAGCACCTAGTTAGCATGTAATAACCCTCACCTCATCTGACCCCGATCTGAAAATGAGCAGGTCGAAGGGAATGGCAGCCACGATGTCTATGAGGAACCAGCCTTTGAAGTAGTGCTGAGCGATGCGGGTGGGATTGCTGACCACCTCATCGTTGTGGTTGACGTAAGTGGTCCTGAAATTGATGAGGATGTCGATTATGAACATGACATCCACCACCAGGTCTACAACGTTGAGAGGGTTGCAGGTGTAGCCGCATGTGCGCCTCCTCTCGTCCTCCTGCTCGTTGAGGAGGAAGGCGGCCGAGTAGGGCGTGAAGACAGCGGTGTAGAGCACCAGGAGCAGGATGATCCAGTCCCATACTGCCTTGAACGGGCTGTAGTGGAGGATGGTCCACTTGTGGATGCGTGGAGCTTGAAGCTTGTACTCAGGAAGCACATCTGCTCCGAGCGACAGTACCTGAATGAAAGAGAAACCACACGATCAGAGGACGTCAAGCTGTGTTTTAAATTGAAGTACGATTTATGCATGGGGTCAAGGTCAGCATGAACCGTTCGCTGACTGTTTGAGTGGCAGATAAAAAGTAATTAAAAAATAATAATAAAGAAATAAAATAAAAAGTCAATTAGATTGGAAATAAGTTTAAACGCTAAAATGACAAAATGCAAATGCAAAAGTACATAACAGTTACTAACAAATATTAAAATTAATTTGTGAATACATAAATTGCATTTAATTTGATATTGTACTGGGTGTTTTCAAGTAGCTGATTTTATTTGAAGGGTTCTTGAAAGTATAAAATTAGAGACAATAGCTATGTTTTCATTCACCTATTAATATCCACATTTGGAATATTGCATAAAAAGCCCTGGATGGAAGTGCTGAGATGCACATAAACAGCACTCAATTGAGCTGAATATTTTTTTAAGCCAAAAACAAGACATGGGCATAAATAATATTAGAATCACATTTACCAAATACATTTCTTGAAAGTATGCATTTGCCTCAACAGACCTTGTGATTGGATAACTGAACTAACCACCACACTGATCTCATAGCACATCATGTTAAATATTATTTTATATTTTTGAAATGCCTGAGCCAAAGTCCTTTATCAAAAAGTATTTGGTATTATCCCATTCCCTAGCTGTCTCACACAACCGTGTTCCCAAACATCAGGCAACCGTCCCCAAGATAACATGACAGCAGTTGTTATTGCATTTCATCTTTGCACTCTGAGGTGCATTCAGGAAAAAAGAGAGACACAGACATTTAATACCTTTCACAAGTTACCCAAAAAGTGACCATTGTATTCTTGGGATATTAAAGGGTTAGTTAGTTCACCCAAAAATGAACATTATGTCAGCCTTCTATAGATAGCAATGAAATTAACCCGGTCAAGATCCAGAAACGTAGCAAAGACATCAGTAAAATAATCCGTGAGACTTCAGGGGTTCAATCATAAACATAAGATTACTTTTTGTGCCTACTCCAAAAGCAATCTCGTAGCTTTGTAAAATTAGGAGTGGAAACAGTGAAGAACTCACAAACCTTGTGTTGTGAACGCAGAATTATCTAGCAATGATTCAGTCCCCAAATCAAATGCTATAGAAATAAACAAACACGCTCACTACGACGTCACGTCTATGAGTGACAGCACACAATGTCAGAAGATACCTCAATAGACCAAAACAAACACACAGTGCCCACCAGATGATATCTTGATGGCATTTTAAGGAATACATGTCACTGAATGCTCTGAACTGTATTATCATATCCCATTTCAACCCGCACAAACTTCAGAGATGTACAGACTCTGTGTGAAATGCAGACATCTGTTCATCTTAAACGTTTTTTTCTTCAGCGCTCAATTCTCCTCTTCCTCTTCACATAAGCCGTTATTAAAGAGAAGAGCAGAAACCATGTCCTAAGACTAGATCCGATTTTTAAGGGCACAGACTGAAGAAAAGCACCACAGGGTGTCTGTCTCTGTTAATCGACCACACTGCTTTAACTGGTGCAAATGCAACACTTTAAAAGAACCAAATAAAACGAAGAGTCTGTCATTATTTATACTCCCTCCAGACCTGTATGCTGCTATTTCATTCATAAATCACAATAGAAGAATGAACTAATTGCACAATAAATATGTGATGCTTCACATATATAGATTTGAAAAAATTGATACAGATGAAAAATTAAAGGTACACTGTAACTTTTGGCACTAGTGCAGAAGAACATTGCCGCTGGAGCTACTTCTCTCTTTTTATGGGAGAGTCACACAGGTACTGTCCTGACAGATTCACAATAGTCTGAATATAAACACTTAATAATTTAGGATAGCACAGATTGGATTCTTGATTCAGTTAACATGGCTACTATATGGCACATGTTTGACTTCATTATGTTCGTTTAAAAAACAGTCCAAAAAACAATGCTGTTTGATGTTACTGACATTCCCCCTTCAACTTTCACAGTCGACTATGAATACACATACTCTCAGACATTAATAACTAGTGTTTGTATTGTGTTACTGAGAGGTCTGGATCAGCCTTCTCTGTCACTTCAGCTTTCCATTATCTCCTTCTACTCTGATCAAAGATCAATCACTGTCCATGGCACTTTCAGACAAGGGATCCAAAGGGGTTTTCATGACAAAGCCATAGAAAAACCATCCAGGCTTCATAAAAGAATCTTTCAGCGAACAGTTTTCAAAAGAACCAGTTTTCTTAGTGTGAAAATCGGTTTAATAATCTGAGGATCCTTTTCACACTTTAAAGAATGTTTTGTGCAATGGAAAGATTCCACGAATGTTCTCCATAGAACAACAGATGCCAAAACTTTTTTAAATGAATGAATGAAAAAAAGGAAAACTCCAATGTACCATCTGTCTAAAAAGGCCAAAAATAAAAATGACAGAATAAACAGAACCAAAATAAAAGATATTATGCAACAAGTATTTTTTATGTGTAACTCAGTATGTCAACAAGTATGCAGAAAACAGTGGGTTACATACAGGATATATTTCACACTGAGACCTATTTTTTGCATGAGCTTTTTCCCAATAGAAAATCACTCCTTTAATACACCATTAGCAGCCCATGATTACTGCTCACACAGACGACCATGGCAACCACTGGCTACCATGGAAACTACAAGTTGATCATTGAACATCAGTCATGTGGAAAAAGTTGTTTTGGGATGGAAAAAGAGCTGTAAAAGACTATAAAGTTGCAATGGTATTCAAACATAAGTATATATATATATATATAATAATACAATTTCAAACTTAGTATCGTAAATGAGTACGCACACAGCATTACTTACTCGTCAGTCTTCCTTTATCTGTTATACAAATTTTAGAACACATGACAACCTAATGCAAATCACAGCCTTATGCAGTTTGACTGTCAAGTGATGTGACGAGGCATGCATTTGTCTCATTTCAGATTGTATGAATGTAATTTGTACTCTTTAGCACTTCAGAAAACAGAATTGCAGCAAATAGCAGCTTTGAATAGAGCTTTAATGTAATCTACCTATTTACATGCCACCACCTGCCAACTATTTTAGCTGACGTCACAGAAATCTATGATAAATGTTTCTGTCTTATACTTTTGCATATGCACACATTTAATCAAATATTTGGGAATACAATATTAATGTGCATCCTGCAAAAACTGCAGTCTGTACTGACCGGTACGACAATGAGAGGCTCCTTGTCCATGTTCTCCAAGGTGTTATGCTGACTCACAACATCCACAGAAAAACAGAAGAAACTCCACAGGCTCTACCTAAAAACAGACACTTCATCGCAGTCATCTTTACCACACACATACAACACAAACACACCGGATCTAAAGTAGGAAAGAAAGCAGTACAGCATAGATGGATGATGCCAGCTTTCTGAGCTCAACAAACAGGCTTAACTGCCTAAATGCACCAATTTATAGGAAAAAAAAAATCGACAGGAAAGGGAGTGGTGAAGGAGGGTGTGGAACATTTCCAACAGGTCAAACCAAATGAGACCTAAATAGGCCAAAAGAGTCTCTCACACCGATTAGTTGTTAAAGTACAGCATGAGAGGTCCCTGCTGCTTCCCTTGTCAGTGGAAATCAGTTTGGGAATATATATTATAGGAATTCTTGAGAATTCAAAAAAGAGCGAATATACATTTGGAAATCCTAAAAGATAAAAAATATATTCAGTTGTATTTTGCACTAATATGAAATAGTTTTATTGTTAACTAAAACTAAGACTGCTTTTGTTACTTTATTAAATCTGGAATAAAATCAAATCCAAAATTTATATTTTATAAATATTAGATGAAAAACTGACAGGAAATGACACATTTTTCCATAACAAAAAGTTGCTAAAACTAACAGTACAGCAAAAAGTATTAAAATAAACTAAAATTTAAAAAATGAAAGCTTATTCAAAAGGTTAACTAATATTATAGGATACTATACCATGCAATAGGCACATTTCAAATTAATATATTTGCGGTAGACTTTTGTGGTTTAGTTTTAATTTAGTCTGTGGACAGCATCTGGTATGTTTTCGGAAAATAACGCATAATTATTATTATTATTTTTAGAAATCTATAGTATTTCAGAAGCACCAAAAAAAAAGCTGACAGAATTTGAAATTGATCAAACTCATTTACGTTACAATCAGCATGCCAGCCTAATTGTAGCTTATACCATTTTAGAAGCCAAAATATTTGTTGTAATAAAAATAAACAGATGATTGACTATCGACCTCCGACTTTTTAGATAAATCTCTACTGTGTAAAGTGACAAAGGAACTACAGTATCAACAAATATCTCCTGTGCTCTTAAAATGTGTTTCAGAGCTTAAAGAGATTACAGGCAGGTCTCTAACAACAAGCAGATACATGTAAGCCATAATGGATGGTCATTACTGAAAATAAACCTCAACATATGCTCAGGACTCTGACGCAAAGAACAAGGGTCTGTTTGGTCTTTATGACCATTCAGCGTCTGCCAGTACACTGAATACATCTGCTTTACATATGGCTTCTTACCAATAAAATAAACCAACTTAAACTATTAATTTGAGCTATACTTATTGTATTTTTTGATATGCACAGCTATGCTGAGTACAGGTCTTTAGGATAAGCGGCCAATTATGCTGGGTCTTTATCATGCAGTATTTAACTGATGAATCTCAAGACTGACCAATCAGAATTAAGCACTAGAGAAAGTCTAGTCAACATTGACAAGACTCAACAAGTTGAGTAGCCACCAATTGAAAAATGTGATTTCACTCACTCAGATATTTAACTGTTAGTTAAAAAGCATTTTATTTGTATGTACTGTTCAAAGCATCTATGAGTATTTACCCCTAACACAAACAAGATGCTATGTGTTAGAATAACATCGAGCTTTTTTAACATGGCATAAATAGTCAAGTCAATAGCTGTTGCCAAAAGGTGTAAGCTATTCAGAAAGTGTCATCACACATAATTCCACGTGTATGTTAGATTACTGATAAAGACGGGGACTTTCCATAGACGACTTCTGTTTTTATACTGAGCAACTAATATTTCCTGCTCTCCCTTCACATAAGTCTTGATGTCCATTCAGACATTATTTGATGTGTTTAATTATCTTTTTTCTTCTTCACATGCAGCATTGGCCAGTGACTTCAGATTTAGCGATCAGTATGATTTTGCCAGCAATTGAAAGGCATCCCATACAGTAGCAAAGCCTTCCCCAGACACACACACAAGCACACATAGTCCTATTGCTCAGTTTTATAAGAAGCCAGCAGCCTTGAAAACTATCATTCACAGTTCACACACAAAACAGCTGCAATCTTCAAAACAAATATTCCCCTTCTCTCTTTGAGTATCAATTCACAATGCATTCTATTTAACTAATTTTGTAACAGTATCAACATGTACTCATCATGTGGAGTCACATCCTTTCTTAACAGTCTGCACATGTCTGCGAACACACACACACACACGCACGCACACTGTGTGAATGCACATTCAGTTCCATGTGCTGTAGAGATCCTAATGACAGAAGGTGCTCACATGCACACACACGAATTCACTGGAGCGAGATATCCGTGCTTATTGATATAATCTAACACTCTGTTTCATAATGATGGAACCAGGCAAATCCATTCTCACTGTCTGCATGCTGGCTACAGCCACAAACTCACACACACATACACAAAGATACGCAAAAGTAAAACATGCACTGTGCAAAACTTTATCTTGTACAGCTAAGGTCAGTGTAACATTTCCATGATGTGTTTTTTTGATACGTGACACGTTGTTTGGATTTAAAAAAATTACACCGCTCTCTGAAAAAAAAAAAAACAGCTTTTAGCATGCAACATTGCACCTCAACATGCAAAACAAAAGCGTAGTGCATGAAGGATGTGTTCACAAGCTAATAGAAACAAAAAAGGCAAAGGGCAACAAGAAAAAAAAAAAGAAGACAATACCAACTAAAATAAAACAAAGGGACGTTAAAGCAACCACAACAAATAAAACAAACACAGAGTAGATGGGAATTTAAATCAAACTAAACAAAAAAAATGGAAAAACAAACAAAAATCAAACAAAGATGTGTAATTACATGCCACTATTACAAATAAAGCAAACATATGGTCAACGGAAATTAGACAAAACAAAGACATAAAGACACAGACAAAATAAAGGGACGCGACCTCAGGCAATAACACGTCTCGGTTTGCATATGTCTCACAAGTCACAAAAAGTCAACAGAGTCTGTAACTGAAACAACACCATTAACGGTGATCTATGTGAGTGGCATCAGCTGTCAGTCAAAGCCATCCTGGTCCTGACCTATTTTTTCCCAACCAGGTGTGGGATGTGAAAATCAGACAGAGTGAAAGAGAAACACAAAGCAGCGAAGGTAAGAAACGAGAGAGTGGGTGAAGAGGAGATAAATAAAGGTCAAGGCAAGGATGGTACTTACAGGCTTAAGTTTCTGTTTCAAGCTCATGGTGGCATTCTCTGAGCCGTGCTGAGACAGACACACAGAGCACTAACACAGGGAAACACCGCCCTTTCACACTCGCTCTCTTTTTCCTCATGTACGCAAACACACACACATACTGATAAAGGTGTGGAACGGACGACGGCCATCCCATTTGTGTAATGATTAGACTGTGTAGACAGAATATGGATCTGATACAAACACTGAAAAGATGCACTTCTCATGCTTCTCCCTATTTTGTGTGCCTTTTATCGTATTACATTATTTGAACTAGTGTAGTCGATGAAATCCCTTTATCTCTGCTTCAGACAGCTACAAAACATATTTTGATGACTATATTAATATATAGTCATAAAAACAACATAACATAAAACATAACAATAATGGAGATCTCCATATCTATAAAGAAACTGTAATTGCTTAAGGAAAGTGTATTGTGTGGAGAGTGTAAATGACGCACATGTATTGAACAGTGTCACTGCAGTCTATACTTCGCAGGCACTGGGATTCTGGGATTCACAATGTCAATAGATTTGCACTCTGCAGCTGCACTGTGGCATGCATAAGTCACATGCTTATTTATTCAAATGATACTTTATTGCAAAAACATGCAGAAACGTCATCTTTCAGCATTTTTACTGAGCATGCAAACCAACAAGAGAATGTGTTTGTATTGAAAGCAGGAAAAAATAAGAAGTGGTCTTCATTTATTTATTTTAACAAACACTTTTTTTTTTATCAAAAGTGATAGTGAACATTAAGAATGTTACAAAAGACTTCTATTTCAAATAAAAGCTGTTCTTTCGAACCTTCTGTTCATAAAACGATTCAGAAAGATTATGTGACACTGAAGACTGGAGTAATGGATGTTGTAAGTGCAGTTTTGCCATTACAGGAATTTGACATTTGAAAATATATGAGGATTAAGTTCAATTAAACTGTAACACTCTTTTACAATAGCAGTGTTTTACTGTACTTTCATCAAATAAATACAGCCATAGTGTGCACACTTTCAAGACTTACTTTATTTTTTAAGAGAAATGGCTGAATTTACAGTGAAGCATTGGTGCACTTTTTATTATTGCAATCTGTAACTATGTGAAAGCTTTATTTATTTATTTATTTATTTATTTATTTATTTATTATTTGTGTGTGTGTGTGTGTGTGTGTGTGTGTGTCATGCAGTTTTTTGTTATGTGCTCTTATGTCCATTTGGGAGGTCTATGATGGGCTGCCCATGCCCTAATAAAATTGCCCCTTGTGCGATAAACAAAGTAGTAAAGACTTCTTAAAAGAACACTTAAAAAAACAGACCTACCTACCCTTACCCTGTTTTAGTGGTATAGTATTAAATTTTGGAGCTTTTTCCACTTTTTTAGTTTTTATTGTACACAATACATCCAATAATATTAGGAACATACACTTTTTTTGCCCAAATTTAATGGACCGGATGGTAAAACAATAGGTAATGAGGGGGAAGGAATTCTTATGACTTTTCCATGACCTCGCTAACATTTCTAGGTTTTGTCTGGGATTCTAGGGATCCACATATCTGTGCTCTTACTAAATTCAAAGGTTAATGCTTCTCACATGCGGACCGCTCTACTAAAAACATTGCAGCTGGTCACATAACTAGGTACGTCATGTTATGTAGACAAATCAGTAGCGACAAAGATCAATGCAGATGATCATTTCCCTTCTTGCTCAGTGTCAAATCGAAGTCCAATTATCAAGCCAGGAATTGCCTGTTACAGTTGTACCTCAGGAAGCAATGCCAAACAACAGACAGCACATATACCTTAATACCATAACATCAGGCAAATGTTCAACTGCTCACATGCAAGCTTTACACTAATTACCTACATTGTCAGCTTCAAACTGGCTTAATTAATACTAAACAATGCATAAAAAGTTTTGTGAGAGGGGAGGGCATAGAATCTAAAAATACAAATTAAATAAATGTGATTCAAACAAAAAAGAGAGAAAGGACAAGAACAACAGTGAGAATGAGAGAGTAAGCAGAGAGAGCCAGAGAAAGAGTGTGTGTTTGCCTGCAGACTTATTACAGATGTGTGTGTGATTAGAGAAACAGACAGTCAGTTTCTCTTTGGCCTCTGCTACCACTGCCCTCTACTTCCATTAGCCCTCGAAGCCAAGGTCACCAGCAGAGAGCGAACCCCACACACACACACACACACACACGGGTCACCCACACGCAAATTATAACGATCCTTATACTCCTTAAAATACAGTTTAAACAATGGGATCAACAAATCTGAGGCCATACCTGTCAGTCCAAAGAAGATTGTGAGTCAAAAGAAAATATTTAGAGAAATTCCACGGAACATACAATAGAACACTGTGTTTGGTTATCAACATTCTTTTAAGTCAAAGTTTGGAACAACATTAGAGTCAGATTTTCATTCTGGATTTCATCTCTCTCTTAAAATAAGAGTTTGTGAATTTACTCAATGTATTAAGACTTTCTGAAAATGATAATAAAATACTGTTTTGACAAGGTTTCCTGACAGTTCAGTGAAACGTTTAGTTCACCTGAGGAAATGTGTCATACGCTGCATTAATAACTAATGACACACACACACACACAGACTTTATGATAGGAATGTGCAAGCTGGCAGTAGATTTGTCAGCATGATTGATTTTTCCACTGGTAGGACAACAGCATCCCACGTGTGTCCATGGAGAGAGACGTCACCAATACAATCTCTTTCTCTCGTTTTCAGTGTCTTTCTTTGACTCCTCTTTTCACCTCTCGTTTTATTGTATATTTGTACTACTTTATCTCCTAATCAATTAAAAATAGTTAAGATCATCTTTTAGGCTTTTATGTGAATCATGGCAAATCTTTGCAATTATTATGTGAAATACATAACGTGCAGTAACTTAAGCATGCCGTCCAGTATACCCAGTACACTGGAATCAGACAGAAAACACAGGGGTAGAAAAGTGTGTCAGTGTTAGTCCGTTCCCTACACGCCAAATAAGCTCTGCCCACACCAGCACAGGACTCAGTGGTCTCTTTATATAGGTCACTTAACTGACCTGTGTGGAGATGTTACAAAATACTCAATCATGTAGATGATGTCACCAACATTTTCGTTGCCTGACGAGGACTAGTAAAGCTGTTGGCATGTCAACTTGTGCAGTTTTTTTGTTTGTTCATCAATCACCCATGTCTCTTTTTAAAGGCAGATTTTCATGGAACATCAACTAAAAAGACAAATATATTACACAAGATTAAAAGTATATATCAAATATTAATGCTTTGTCAAGCTATCATCATTTTGTCTTCACAGACGTATGACGTGTTCACACTTAACATCTATTTTGATGTGTGATTGGTAAACTTTATTGAAAAAAAATTATTTATGTTAAGCACCTTTTTGACAGCTGACCAGTAAAAGCAAGTGTTGAGTCAACAACAAAAACAGCAAGAATATTGAGAAGATGGCTGGTAACGGTAGACAGATCATACTAGTTTCAGAGTGCAATGAACTGTATGAGCACAAACTTGATCTTGTCTAAAAAATGGCAACAGGTCTGGGACTAATTTTTATGTAAGCAAGCACCATTCTGTTTCCTTCCCCATATAATGTCACGCACCCACAAATGTCATTGTGAACTGATGTTACTCTTCCTGTAAATTTTACATAGTGCTAGGCTACTGATGCAACTGTTGTTATAGCAACAAAATACTCTCGTTTCAAAAAAGACACCAAATGTTAACACGACAGTAATGACTTTATATTGTTGCAATTTTTTTCCGTATTTCATTCAACATTTATAATAATCGGAAATGTTTCTTGAGCAGCAAATCAGTATATTTGAGTGATTTCTGAAGGATCATGTGACACTAAAGACTGGAGTAATGGCAGCTTTGCATCAGGAAGAAATTGCATAACAAATCTAAATATTAAATCTAGTAAAATAGAAAACAATGTGTTTCAAATTGTAATATTTCAAAATATTACAGTTTTACTGGATTTTTAAGCAAACAATGCAGTCCTGGTGAACATAAGAGACTTATTTCAAAAACCTGACCAAATCTAACCAACCCCAAAACGTAGCTCTACATCAAACATCACATGACAAATAATTTAATGAGTTCATTGACACACTAAGCATTACATTTCACCAACAGCTCCTCCGACGTTTTTACAATCTACAATCTTTTTGTTCTTGTTGCTTAAATCTCAAGCTGTATATTCACAACACCAGAAATAAACAGGATTAGATGAAAAAATCTCCAGGCCTCACTAAGTGAACAAAAAGCTATACAATACTGTGAATCTGGTATATGTCCTGACTGAAATACATGAATGAGCTCTCAAGTACTTCTTTTATTACCTGCGTAACTTGAGTGACCTTTTCCGAGACGTTCTGTGTGCGGTCTTTAATCTTGCTGGGCGCTATGATCTCGATCTCTGAGGGGGAAGGCGGTCTGAGGCGGTCTGAGCCGAAGGATATCGTCACCTGAGGGATGCGGCCAATAGCCCTGTGCCGCATCAAATCAGAGTCTGAGGTGGAGTTCAAGTTACTGGGCTTCAGATCTGAGAAATAAAAATCACACTTATCAAAACACATCATCACTGTGTTTGATTAAAACAATGTCCTGCGATGTGACTAGCATGCATCTGTCAATTACAGTGCCAGTAATGTCACTGTTTGTGTATGCAAAAATGGAAAAAGTGTTCATTTACCTATCTATGAGTCACACAGACACCTGTATAATGTCAAAACACGCTATTTAGAGCTTATGCCCATGCACACACACACGCACATCAGGGGGGGCTGTGCGTAATCACAATCACACAAAAGAGTTGATTACGACTACAGCTACAGAAATAGGCCTGTCAGGCTACCACATGTGACCATTTCACCAGGGAACCAACAAGCCTCATTCTGGACACTCAGAGACTTAAATGTTGCAATTTAACATGTCCGAATGGAGCGCTTTGTTATGCTCATTACGCTTTGTGCTGCTTTTTGGAGTTGTTCCACAGACTCCATTAGAAAAGGATACAAGCTCACTTGTATTAAATGCTTCTGCTATTTTAGACTAATTGGTTTTAATCAGACTTATGTAGTCAAGGATAGATTCAAATGTAACACTACATTTCCACTGAAAGCACATCCTGTCCTCATAGTGTACCCCTGTTCAATGCTAATGGAAGAGTTTAATCACAGCAGAGACCAGATAGACGATCAAGCAGGGCAGTGTGTGGTGTTTAGCTGACAAGCATCTATTCCGCTCCATCCCGGCTGGGGGCCCTCGCTCATATTTTACATGATCTAAATGCTCTGACGTATGACATGATTTACAGAGGCCGTCACTCTAAAAACAACCAACACTTCCCTTGTTATAAACACTATCCTCTGCTAATGACACCGCAATCCAAGGGTACAGACAATGTTTATGTGTTTCTCTCCACAGTAGAAGGCTATTATGGGGAACAGCTCAGGTTTACTGACACAATATCAATGAAAGACCAAATATTACACTGGAAAGTCAAACTATGAAAGTTGGTTTCCATCAATATTATGCCTTTAGCTCATCTGTTAAAATGCATTCCTAATTTCTATCACGCTATATGACTCTTATATCTTTATATCTCCTTATGTCTATTACAATTTTAAATGTTTTCTATTGATATCTTTAAAATGTAAAAAGATTAAAAAGCTGAATTTCACTGTCATTCCAATATGCTGAACTGGTGCTTAAATTAAATATAATATTTTCTGCCAATACAGTAAGTAAACGCCTACATTTGAATGGATTTCTGTGAGGGAAAATGTGCTTTGTCTTTTGATTGTAGCAGGGTTAAGGTAAGGGTTAAGAGAAAATCAGTGTTTGACAGTTGCAATTTTAAAGAGCTTGCTTTTAAAGAATTTCTGAAGAAGAGAAGAAAGCAAGCACCATGTAAAATAACTGTTTTCATGAATCATTGCTTTGTTTGGGCTACTGAGTTACTGAGACGGTCTTCCTTGGTCATTTTTAGTACAATATAGTTACATATTAATTAATGTACTTAAAAACAAACACCCAGTAATATAATGTTTTTATTTTTACCATCATATAAATTTTGCTGTACTTAACTTGCATAAGTCTGCTAACTTAGATTAATTGACCTTTATTGAGCAGAAGGAGTGCAGAAGCCATCTAATTATATAGTGAAGTGTCTCTGATTGTGCTGTAGTGGAGCTATTGCAAGTATCAGGGACACTTAAAATATCTTGCATTTAAATACCAATATTATTCACAGACCATACAATCAGCATCAATAGTGATATTAAAACACATTTTAAGTGCAATATTAAGAAATGTGGACTGTGCACAAGAAATCTAAATCTATCATCTTTATATCAGTGTCACGCCCAGCTGGAGGAACCAGAGAGAACTCCAGCCTTAGACTCTTTTCTGTGTGTTTTATGTCTGTCTCCCCATTTCAGTCACCGGACTCCATTCCCCA
>JAUCMT010000068.1:7874931-7895219 GCA_032357475.1 Enteromius thamalakanensis
AATAACTGTTTTCTGTGTGAATATATTTTAAAATGTAATTTATTCCTGTGATACAAAGCATCATTACTCCAGTCTTCTGTGTCACATGATCCTTTCAGAAATCATTCTAATATGCTGATTTATTACTAGAATTGTCAATGTTGGAAACAATTGTGCAGCCAAATATATTTTTTTTCTCAGGAGCTTTGATGAATATAAAAAACAACATATTTTTTTACCAAATATAAAACATTTCCATATGGTTATACTGTATATCTTTTTTAAACATACAAATTTTGCTCACTCATTTTTGTGCATTCAAAATGAATTTAGCTTCATGAACTCATGCACTATTAAATTACTTAGCTTCGGTATATTAAGTATGATAAACAAACTGCAATATAAAGAGGTCATCTGCCTATAACAGCACGATCTCGCTCACTCTGTCACCTCTCTAGTGGTTGCAGTAAAATCTCAGAATGGAAAATCCCCCATCGGTGTCTAGCTAAATGAGAACACCACTGCTGAAGTGTTTTATCTGTCCCACATACTTCCACTATCCCAAAACTGATTTCTTCCCAGCCATATACACACTGGAGAGGACAAACTTGGAGAAAAGCATCTGATCTCACATTAGTACCCTATGACAATATCTGTTGGTAATGACAGCTGCATTTTTGACTCACATAAAATGCGTTTCACAATTACTGATATCACAAACATCCAGTAATATTCTTACCCTCTCACCTTCCACTCTAAGCTCACTTAAGTGATTGTTTCACTGCAGGCAACAAGCTGTGTGTGAATGAAGAGACAGAAATGCAGTGGTTGTGGAGAGGTCTGACACAGTGTGACAGGCTTAGCTGATTGTGATGTGCTTTGCACAGATTCTCCGGGTGCCTGAGTAAAGAGGTGGCGGCGCTAGAGGGTCAGACTAAGGTTAAACAGCAGGAGATGTTTGATTAGAGCCCAAAGAATCTCTCTGATCCATAGCCTTTGGAGGTGCTGCTGGTGTCTGATGTGCATGACTGAGACGTGTCTTCCAACACTCTTCCTTTCACTCTTCATTACCAGATTCAGGTTGGCATGTTGTCAACGGATGTTTGACGATTTTTTAAAATCACTTGGATTCGTGGGCTATTTATGTTATTTCTTTACTGGGATCTATGGTTCCATGAATAATATTTAACATCCATGGAATCTTTCCATTGGATTCCGTAGGTTCTAAAAAGTGGAAAAAGGGATCTGCAGATATTCTATTTATTTTAAGAACTGGTCACTGAAAGGTTCTTTAAAGAACTGTTCTTCAGGGACTTTTTACTGAGATTCTCATGCCCATGTCATCCTTGGATCCAGAAATAAATCAAGCTGCCTTATGATTTATTTCTTAGTACAGTGTTGAACCAGTTAAACATCCAGATGCTATCAGATCATGCGTCACACATTGTTCTAAGTACTCCTTTCCAGATAGCCAAGATGCTGTTTGCCTTTAACACTTCTTTAAAGTACTTCAGTGAGGACAGCGTGTAATTATGCCTCTCAGTTGCCCTTGTTCCAGAGTTGCCACGCTCCAAATGACTCATCCAATATGCCCCAATTTCTTCACATAGGACTCAACTCAAGCCAAGTTCTGTCAACTCCATGCCCCTCCCCACCCCTCTGTGAATGTCTAGCATTGCTGTGAAATGCTTTAGTGACCTCAAAGTTTAATGTTCTGAAATGACATTTTATTTCATGAGTTTTGATTAGGACATTTGGTGGCATGGTGGTTTTTTTGAGGATATCTACCCAACCAGACAATTTTTTTCCCCTGGATTTCGCCAGGGACATGTGACAAGTCATATTTCTCAGCGATACTAGGTTTTCTATGTACACATGGGGGCTGAACTATTACATTCAGTTTTTGTTTATTCTGTTAGAACAGGGGTTTTCGAACTGGGGTTCACAGAAAGTGTGGGAATCTACCCTTTTTACATTTCTGAGTTGGAATGTGAAAGTAAATTATAGCAATAATAACTTTTGAAGGGACAAACTGTAGGAGAAATGGTGTTTTTTAATTTTAATTTACTAATTTTTCACAATTAAAAAAAAATTTATGTTTCTGTAACTTTCCAAATAAGGAAAGAAGTGGCATGCAAAAACCAACAGTGTGGCCTATGCAGCCTAATTCACAAACGAATGAGTCTATTATTCAGCAACTGAATCAACATGACTTTGACCCTTACTGAAGGCTGAATTTCCATATCGATGCATCTTTACCTCAATTAAATTAGTTTTTTTACTTGGTTTGCCACTTTTATATAAAAATATATTTCGTCTTTATTTATACCCCAAAGTCATGTATTCTTTATCCTAATTTTTATAGGTTACCTTTAGAAAAGTTAGTTTACCCATTGCAGTTTGACGTCAAGGAGAAGGTTTTAGAAGAGCCAATAAGTGCTGTATTTATAATTTAAATCTTCACTTCTGGAACTAAATACTGAATATTACGTATATCATGCCCTTTTTAGACTTAGACTGAGTGTGTGACTTGACACAGGTCCCTAAGAAGCTGTCGCTATGTACTTGAGAGTGAGAGATTTCACTTTTGTAAACCTGTGAAAAGATTTCAAGGTGAGAATGTTCTTTGAATATCATTAGGGTTGTTCTACCTGGGAAGGATTCATTATCTTGTTATCCAGGCCAAAGAAACCTTATATAGGAGCAAATCTAATTCCACAGTAAGTTAACTGCCTGTCGGCAAAGACAGCACGTGTAATCTCCTCTAACTAAGCGTGGGATCCACATCCTATCAGTGACCCGGTCACACATACCTGTCAATCAAACCTTCTGCCCCTTGACATGTTCACATGTGACAGAAGATCACTGTCACTTCCTATTTCATTCAGTTTTAAGTCATTATTAGTCAGTCAGATCAATAAGCTCCAATACAGATGTGCTTGTGTCGAAAAGTCCTCTTTTATCCACTTTATTTTTAACATAATTTTGTAACTTGAATGTGCGAGACTTCCTGTGACTGTACAAAAGCTGCTGCATTTTGCAAACGCTGTTATAGTGTAATTATAAACACACTGGTTTGGAGCACAAATAGGTTTAGTGTTTACTGCACTTTACCGTTCTTTAGTCGTCGTCTTTCAACATCTCACACAATCACAGGAAATAGCTTACTTACGAATTGCAAAATAAGGGGAATTGGCTCATAAACAGAACACACACTACCATATAAAATGTATTTTTTATTAGTATCAATATTAGACACCACAATAAAGGGATGTCCAGTTCAGTATGCAGCAGTAGTGTGGAAGTTATCCCTCCTCATCTGAAAATATCAGCGCTACCTGGAAGTGTGAGTTTAATTAAATGTACACTCGTGTTAGCCAAACTGCAGCTACTTTTTGAATGCATATCTATTTTTAATAGCATGGAGATGTATGTAAGGTCACACGGAAGTCCCTTTTTTAAACCAAGCAGCTTCCTGTTGGTCAGTGCAGTGAGTTCATGTTGCAAACTTGAATATGAGTGCAATCTGCATGGAAAACTCAAATCACATGAATACAATGGTTTGAATTTGCCCAAATTTCATAAATCAATGGTAAATATGACTGCACATTATCAGAACAATATGTCAGATGTTTACATATTAAGGTAATTAAGGTATAGTTTTATTGTTGATTAATATTAATATGTTTTTGACAGGTCAATTAACAGTCAATAAGCATTTTAAAGCATTGCAACCTGGGTCCATAGAGACGCTTTAGTTAGCTACTGTGCAGATAATTTGTGTATACACAGTGAAAATGTTGTCTAAATGTTCATATAGCACCGCTGACAAAGTCCATCCTTCCTTTAAAACCCTCACAAAGATCGTTATAGTTTCCTTCTGCCTTACATTAACACTGACCATTTAGATTCAAAAACTTTCAATCCTGCTCTTCTTCATCTAGTACGTATAGACTACAATACATTTCTGAATGTATTCTCTACAGTCGACAAAAAACTATATTTCCCGTGCGCCCGCTCTGACCACTAACTACATCTTGTTCTACTTTCTACTTTCATCCGTCCAACCATGACTTTTTTTTATGGCACAATCGGCGATAATCTAGTCTAATACCACGCAAAGACTCTTTGCCACAAATAAAGACAGATAAAGAGAGAATCCCAGGGAGAGAAAGAAATCAATATGCAGTGGCTTATAGTGGCTATTATAACTGAATATAATTCCCAGAAACTATATAGACTAGGAGAGAATAAGCAGGAAAAGTTGGTAAGAAATGACATATTTGATCACAGCATTAGTGATCAGCTCTCTTTAGTTGCATCCAATCCAGCGTCTGAGACTGATTACGGCAGATCCTTCCTCTCCGTGGTGGACTCCTTAATAATCTTTAAAAGAGAGATGCATAGGTTAGTTTTAGCTGAAACAGAACACAAATAAAGAAATTTTAAAAAGATAAATATACAAATGAAATGCCCAGTAGTATATAGCTGATTTAATTAGAATTCAGTTAATGATCTTATTAAAGGTCTTATGGGTTTGGAAAAACATGAGGGTGAGTTATTAATGACAATATGTGCATTTTTGTGTGAAATATCCCTTTAATATGAACAAACTAAAAATTCCTCTAGACCATGTATTAATCTAAGTTAATGTTAATTTCAACAATAATAAATACAATATTAAAATGAAAAGTTTTTCTGTTAATATTATTTAATGAAGTAACATGAATTAACAATGTATAGTTTTTATTTTTTTTAAATATTTTTACCATTAACTAATGTGACGTAAAGTGTAACTAAAATAATACATTTTAGATATAATGCAGCATTTCCTTTAGGCCCAAGGTCCTCAATCAAGTTGGATTTTTGGACACTACAGCTTTAATGCAGTATATGAAAGAATGAATCAAATAATAAAACGAATGGCAGAACTGTATATTTAATTATTTCGTGTGAAAAAGAAAATGGTGCTATCGTCTCATAATGAAGATGATATGTATTTATTTAAATTGGGCATCAAAAAAAGGTTGGTGAAGGGCGCCCCCTAGTGTTTACCTCTCCATCACGAGTCTCAACGGTTCGCACAACTATGCTCCTCTTCACATGCGCCTCAGGAGTCAGTTTAGTGTCCATGCTGGTGTCTAACAAAAACACACACACACACACACACACACACATGAATAAACCGAAACATGTAAATCTAGCAGGAATCAACAACTCTGAGATAAATCACTCACCTCTGAAATGTAAGTTGGTGAAGTTCTGCACAGGAACAGTGATTCTAGAACAGGTGGAAGATACTCATTTAATCATGTTTGAATTTATTTCCTCAAATGATTGTGATTATTCCCATTCCTCTCCTCTCATCACCTGCTTTCCTCTCCTTCAAGCAGCTTCCTGTAGGTGGCGATTTCAATATCCAGAGCCAGTTTTACGTTGAGCAGATCCTGGTACTCCTGCAAGTGTCTGGCCATCTCCTCCTTCAGCATCTGGATCTCATCCTCCAGACGGGCCACGGTGTCCTGGTACCCGGCCGTCTCTATGGTGAAACGCTCCTCTATCTCTCGCAGCTGGCGCTCCAGAGATTCGTTCTTAAAGATGGTTTTAAGAAGGCAATGACTTTGCTGTCAAGTACTGCATTCTACAGTCCTGGCTGAATTTGTGAATACTTACAGATCCACGAAGAGATTCCAGGTCACAGGTCAGGCCCTGAATCTGTCGCCGATACTCGTTGGCCTCCTGCTTGGCTTGTCTCAGAGCCTCTCCATTACGATTGGCTGCATCAGTCAGATCAGCAAACTAATGGAATAAATCATATTTATTTATTTATTATTAAAACAAAACACTTCATTATATTATATTATGATGCAGATCAAATTTTGCACTTCAAATCTTTTAATAGTAAAAATCCACTCTCATTCTATAATCGTGGGTACATTTGGTGTCCCTGTCTGTCCCTGTCAACTCTGTCAACCCTGTTATCTAGGTAGACTTACAATGGAGACAATATTGTAACAGAATTGAGATTTTTATTAAATCTTTTCTAAAAACTCCACTTGCTGGCACAAATGCTAGGAACACATGACACTAATGAAAACATGATTAAAAGAGCTTTAAATAACCCAATGTGACATCAGCAGTGAATTATGTTTTCCTTTTGATATTGTGGTAAAATAACTTTTAGTATAAGAAGCTTTATATTTTCTCTGAGAGAGCACAGATACTTTTCAGTGCTTCAGATCTTATCAGTGAGTGAAAGCGACATCATTTCCTCTAACTTCCACAATTCTGAGAGATAATTTCACCAATTTAAAGACAAAATATGGTGTGGTAACAGAGTTGACACGACATTTGGGGACACACTTTTATCTAAGATATTTTTTTTTCTCAATAATTTGATGTTGTAGAATTAATTAAGTAACTATTTGGAGCCTTTATAAATAAAATAAATAAACTGTCGCCAAAAGAAAAGTACTATGAAATATTTTGATTTAACATTGATATTTGATCACAAAAAATACACTAAATAATGCGGACAGGAAGATATCTTGATTTTTAGCTATTTAAAATAAATTATTATATTGTTATGGACTGCAAATCTTGTAATTCATACAATAATAAATAACTTAAAATAATAAAAAATATAACCATTTAGAAAAAAAGATTAAAAAAAAGTTTTGTGGGGACACCAAATGTACCCGCAATTATAGAATCACCCATTGTGTGTGTGTGTGTGTGTGTGTATGTGTGTTCTTATAACCTTCGAGCGATACCACTCCTCAGTCTCCTGCATATTGGAGGTGGCCATGGCCTCAAACTGAGCCCTGATCTCCTTCAGGGCAGTGGTTAAATCTGGCTTAGACACATCTAGATCCACATGAACCTGTTGAGCCATCAGCTGCTCCTGCAGCTCCCTCATCTCCTACACCGAGCAAGGAAGAAAGAGTTAGAGAAGTTTACAGGTCAATATAACATTGTCTGATCTGATCTTTAGGACTTCAAATTAAATCGGGCACAATAGAATCTGACACAGCTACAAATAGCCAGGTGAAATGAACAGATTTAATGCCAGGTGGAGTAAAATAAATGGAAACATGAATGAGGTGGACAGATAAAGGTATAGTGTGGACAGAGTGGGAGAGATAACGCACCTCCTCATGGACCTTCTTAAGGAAATTGATCTCATCCTGCAGAGCATCAATCTTCCTCTCCAGCTGTACACGGTTTAGAGCGGCTTCATCCACATCCTAATATCAAAAGTGAAATTCATGACAGCAATACGGTAACTAATTCATGAGACGGCAGTGGAGCGCTCCTTACTTGTCTGAAGGTGTTGAGGTTGTTTTCTGCGTCTTGACGTAGAGCAGTTTCATCATGAAGTCTGGAGGACAGATAATAAAACATCTAAAAAGAAGGACTCTACCTTCATTACTGCTAGTAGAAATTTTGGATTCCTATGGGAACTGTCACTTGTCTACTTGGGGAAGGTAACATATTAAAAGAATGTTAAAAGTACATATTTTTAATTATTTAATTCTCTCTTCTAGTGATATTGGAACTCCAGCCGTTTTTTTAATTACTTTTTTTTATAGAAATTAATATTGTTATTCAGCAAGGATGTGTTAAATTGATCAAAAGAGATGGTAAAGACTTTTACATTGTTACAAATGAATTGTTTTAAGTGAATGCTGTTCTTTTGAACTTTCTTTTCAGTCACAACAGATCACTGTTTACATTTTTTATTAAAGTTGTTTTGATTAAATAAACACAGCTTTAGAGAGTATTTATACATATAGGTTGGACATTCAGGGGCAGTTTCCCGAACAGGGTTTAAGACTAGTCCTAGACTAAAATAAATGTTAAAGGAACACTCCACTTTTTTTGGAAATAGGCTCATTTTCCTACATCCCTAGAGTAATACAGATGTGTTTTACCGTTTTTGAATCCATTCAGCCGATCGCCGGGTCTAGTGGTCCCAAAATTAGCATAGCTTAGCATAAATCATTGAATCCAATTAGACCAGCTAGCTTCGCACTATAAAATAACTAAAGAGTTTAGATATTTTTAAATTTATTAAAACTTATTTAAAACTTGACTCTTCTGTAGTTGCATTTTGTACTAAGACTGGCGGAAAATGCAAAGTTGTGGATTTTCTAGGGTGTTATGACTAGGAACTATACTCTCATTCTGGCGTAATATCATTGTGCCTGCTTCACTCATGGTACGGCAGCAAAATTATTACGCCAAAAATGAGAGAATAGTTCCTAGTCTCATCAGCCCAGAAAATCACAACTTTGCATTTTCCGCCAGTCTTAGTACAAAATGCGATCGGCTGAATGGATTCGAAAACGTTAAAACATATCTGTATTACTCTAGGGATGTTGAAAAATTACCCTATTTCCAAAAAAAAGTGGAGTGTTCCTTTAATTCTACAACATTATTTATTTTTTTAATTTCTTTAGAAAAATGTGTGTACATAAATCTGGTCAACTTTGTTATTACACCATATTTTGTTTTTAAATTGGTTACAGGAAATGATGTCACTTTCACTCACTGATAAGATTTGAAGCAATGAAAAGTATCTCAAAAAAATAGTTAAACCTAAAAACCTCTAATACCAATAATTATTCTGTAGACCATCAACTCAGAATGTATTACTGATCTCACATTGGGTTATTTAAAGATCTTTTAATCATGTGTTCATTAGTGTCATGTGTTCTTAGCATTTATGCCAGCAAGTAGAGGTTTTGAAAAAAAATAAAATAAAACTATCTATTCTGTTACACTATTGCCAGCATTGTTACTCTACCTTGGTAACAGACTTTGGGCACCAAATGTACCCACAATTATAGAATCACCCATATATGTGCGTTTATTTATATTTTTGTATTACACTGCATCCCTCTCTTCCTCAGAGGAAATGCAGGAGACACATCTTTCTCTCATGCCACATGAGCCACAGACTGATGGAAATGCGTCTTAGATCCATTTCCACTTCAGAGTGCGAACTTTCATCTAGCGTCGATCTCACAATAGACACAGGAACACAGCACTCATCCACACAATTAAAAATAACAGGACAGCACAATGTCACTGTAGCCTTTTTGTTGATATAGGAAATCAAACTAAGTATCAGAGTCATGTAAGTGTGATGGAAATAGACTGGATGTCCAGCATCCTCCTCCACTTCCTCAACCACACCTTGTCTTGACGTCTCGGAGGTCTGCACTGCTTTCTACAATGTGAAATGTTTCTTTTTCCAATCTTGGCAAGGAAAAGATCTGCCCATGTGAATTGAACACTAGAGCCCAAATTGAATATATTGTTAAAGTTCCTTTTGATTGATTTATCATACTTGTAGTACTTTTTTTTTTTTCCCATGCTGAGGAGCGTTCCCCTGAAGCAACTTTGATTAAAGAGCATTGCTGAAGGGCTTAATGGTGGTAACTCATCAATTATCCCTTCTGGGGTTCAAACTTATTACCAAGCTTGCTTAATCTGTGACGCAAACCACTAAACCACAGCCACACCACTGTCCAAACCATCTCTGAGTGGAGTTTGGCAGCAAACCTCTACACCCTGATGGCATGTTTGTATGTGTTAGAAAGCACTGCAAATTCCAGGCAGCTCATATTCGTTTAGCTAACAAACACTTCATATTCCATTTTGCTCAAAATGTTGTGGTTTCTTTACAAACTGGAGAAATGTGCCAGTGACTACATCTCGTGTTTGTGCTCTCTTCTTCTGGGAAAATGTTTTGACCTGTATGCTTATTTTGTCACTGGGAAATGCATAGAGGGTGAGCCGTGTAGAGAAACTCCCTGGAAATGTAGTAAATATGGTGCCTATTACAAAGATGAGTGTTGTAATGGAAGAAGTGCTTGTAATATTCCAAGAGGTATTGATGAGGAATCATCCCACGCCCTGGATGCATCCGAGCAAGAAGAGGTAAAAGACAAAGAGTATATTTACTAAACAGTTGCATTGCTTTTCATACATTTCAACACAAAATTGTGTTTTGCAGGTTGTTTTTGAGTACTTTGTATGTGTTTTTGCAACATTCGTTTATATTTTGTATCTACATTTGGTTATTGTTGTTGTTTAGCACAAATACCTCCTCTTTTTATACAAATTAGACTGGCTGGAGCAATTAATTCAGTTCTGTTGGTGCACATAGAAATTAGATGATAAAAGGACTTTTAATGCTGGTTTACATTTTCTACTAATCATGACAAGAGTTATTTAGCAAATGGAGAAAAGCAACAGAACCATATATGCAGACATACTATAAAAAATACAATTTGTTAGCACTTTTAGAACTGATAAAAAAAATTAGACTCAGAATTGACCTCAAGATCTAGACTCGTTTCCAAGATTTATTAAAGAACTTTTTTTTTTTTTTTTTGGTAATCATAATTATCACACAAGAAAGTCGTATTTGCATATTACAAAAAATTGAGATTTAAAAAAAAAAAAAAAAAAAGCACAAAAGTCAAATTTGTAAAATTGAGATCAAAAAGATAATCCAAAATTTGAAATCTCATGATTATGACTATTTATCTCATAATTTTTGCCATGATGATTTGTATAATATGATTTCTATTGTGTATAATAACCATTGTTTTAAAATGTGGCATTTTTATCATCATTATAACTTTTTTTATTTGATAAGTCATGATTTCTTCATCTGTATGATTTCTTTATCTCATAATTTGGACTCGCAGAACTGACCCATAATTGACTCATTGTCTCATAATTGAAACAATTATCATAATTATGATTTACCATAGCATGCTGAGCTTCCATACAGCACAAAGTTTGTAGACTTATTTGCACCATTATTGGCATATTATCTTTATAGATTTAGGCAGTAAAAGGACATAAACGATGACTGCATGTCATTCTTACTGTGTTCCCTTAAGAGAGGATCAGCCAAATGTCTCACTCTGTCTGTATTTACTGTTTTGTGATCCATTTCAGTTACAGCATTATTGTAAAACAGAGGCTCTCAATAAAACCCGTAAAACTGTCAGTCTCAGAGTAACATAAAGCTCTTTTTATGGGTTATTGGATGCAGAGGCGGATTTGAGTTTGCTCCCTAGAGTGAGCCTGTGTGAGAAAAAGTAAGCTGTGGCAGGTTTTCTGTTCCATTGTTGTGCCTCTGGAAATTCTCCACGGCTATGATATGATCTTAACTCACTCCTGAAGTCCTGCAGTGCCGAGCGGACCATGCCTCTTCCTGCAGGATTACACAGTTCACGTCTAGTTCAGTGTGGCACACTTTTATGTGCTGTCTGTGTCAAAAAGAG
Organism: Enteromius thamalakanensis; assembly: GCA_032357475.1. NCBI lineage: Eukaryota > Metazoa > Chordata > Actinopteri > Cypriniformes > Cyprinidae > Enteromius > Enteromius thamalakanensis. The sequence goes on from JAUCMT010000068.1 coordinate 7,886,220, forward strand.
ATTAGCTGACAATGTCAGTCTGTGACACAATGCCCCTGAGACATGGATGATGTCCTCCTGTCTAGACGGTCTTTAACGCTGCCATGACCTCTCCAGTAACAAACATGTACAAACACAGTTGTAGACGTCATTTTCAGTATTTAATCTAGTCTCAGGGTCTGAGAATTTAAAGGGATATTGCATCCCAAAAATAAAACACCCTCATGTCATTTTAAACCGATGAATGGTTGGATGAATAATTGGATGACTGGGTGGATGGATGTGGATGGAGTGGTGATATGAAATCAAATGGATGGATGAAATGATAAAAATAGTGATAGGAAATCTAAACTGATGCATGCATCCAATTTATCATGTCATGAGAATTGACATTTTGGCATTGCAGACCAAATGTCATAGGACCACCTAAATAGAGAGGGTGCCGTATTCATGAGGAAAAGAATTTCCTCTCCATCCATGTGGCTTACATCGCAATGTGAAGAGTCCATTAGCAGAGCTCACAGCAAACTGACAGAGTCAATATTAGCAGAGAACACACACAGACGCACAGGGATGGTCAGCAGCGTGTGAGTGTGTTTTATTGATGAAGTGTAAATAGAGAGACTGTAAATCTTAATACAGCACTAGTTGTTCATTCTGTAATTATGCCAGTGAGTCTGGCCAGCAACCAAAAGATTTTGATTAACGATCATGGTTAAATGAACTAATAGCAATGCAACAGAAAAAGACAGTTATGGTCTATTTGTGGTAAATATAGTTGTTAATACGTTTAAGTTAACATGAAACGGGGATTTTGATTGACTTTACTTCTTTATTGTGCACTCTAGATTCAAGATTCTTTATTTGTCACATGTAGTTATAGCTGGTACAACATACAGTGAAATGTTTTTTTTCTGGCTGAAAAGTACTCCAAAACTGCTAAACATACAAATAAGAGATAAGGAATAAATACTAAGGAAAGTCATTAAAATTGAGTTCAATGTACTGGAAAAATTAAGTTGTTTCTGTCTAATTTCATGTCTGTATTTATGATAAGGCTATGCATGAAGTTTTAAGGTTAAAGGAAATCTCCTTAAACATTTCATTTCACCCAAAAATGACAGTTGATTCTGTCAAAAACAAAACACTTACCAGTGAATAGAGACTTTTATTTGGAAGATTTAATAGAAGAAATGTGAAGCTTATAAACTGGTAAAAGTACATGCATTAATTCTGTATGATTTTGAGATCTCATTTTCACACTGAGGACAACTGAGCGACTCTCATACAGCTGTTACAAAAGGTTGAAACCCTCACTGTTGCTCCAGTTGGAAGAACAATGCATTAAGTGTCCGGGGGAGTGAAAACTTTTGAACAAAATGATTAATTGTTCTTATTTTGTCTATATATCACATTGCTTTAATTTAATTTTATCCTTTAGAAGCTACTTAAATGTTTCCCTGAAGACAAAATAAGTTGCATTTACCCCTAATTCAAAAGTTTTCACACCAACAGACCTTAATGCATAGTTTATCGTTCTGAAGCATCAGTGAGCATTTGAACCTTCTGTAATAGTTTCACTACAGAGTCCCTCATTTGTCCTTCAAATGTATTATTCAGGTCAGTTCTAAATAAACAAAACCTTGCATTTTTTATGATCCCACTTATTTTAGTAAAACAATTAACACTTTTGCTGATTCTGAAAAGTGTGTGTAAACTTTACCTGCATTTATGTGTTATCGCCTGTTCTACCAAACTATAAATCACTATGCTTTTCCATCCATTCATATCTTCTTCATAGCAGCTGCATCTTGCTGCAATTTTTGCACATTTTTTGCCTCAACCCCCCCTAAACACAAGGCCCGCAAAGGTTTAGGGCCAAACCACAGCATTACCACACTATCTGTGATTTAACACTATCCAACAGGGAGAGGCTCCCTATGGATTACATCACCAGGGCTTTAATCGCTGTAGTTACTGTAGCCAAACTGGCAGAGCTCCAGTCAAGAGCAAAAAAAATCCTATCGGCTCTAATGACTAGTGTTTGCTGGCACAGACTAGGAAAACAGTTTCATAGTCTATTTTTCAACGCCGCGCTTTATAGAACAGGGTTATGGGCCTTCAACACTCCCAGACAATCAGTAGGTCACACGAAATGTGAAAGGAATTGTTGAACTAAATGATGTTAGAATGTAAGATGATGAAAGACAGAATGATCGTAAATGCGAGAAAGCTTGGCTTACTCATGCATTCCACAGATTGAGATGTTCATAGCTCAGAAGAAATGCAGAGCTTATATGAACATGAGAACTTTAAAAGGAAAAATCAAGCAGAAAACAAACCTTAAGTCTATTATACACTTCATTATATAATGATAGACCACAGTACTGCAGCAACTGAAAAGAGTTTGATATAATGACAACTAAAAATATTTGTATTCCGTGAAATGTGAATTTTATATATTATAATATAATGTGTATATAATATACACTGCTTTGGCAAAAGTTTGGACACCGTAAGATTTGTACAATTTTTTAAATATGTTTCTTATGTTCATCATTCAGGCTGCATTTATTTGATTAAAAACTACAGGGAAAAAAATTATATTATGAGATATTATTGCAACGTATGTGAGACAATGGGTCTTCGCAGGCCCACTGTCAGGCCTAAGGGTTCTCCCTCACCAAAAGTAAATAAACAATGTCCAAGACACCCCAAAAATGATGGCGATACTCGCAGAGATAGTAAGTGGAAGGGGATGATTTATTTACAGTGAGCGAGAGGTGATACAGTCCCAGTAACACTAACCAAAGCTATAAACAAAGTGACAAAGACACTATACAAAGAACAAAACAAAACAAACAAATAATCAATATATACACGTCAATGATCTGTAATTGCTCACGGCACCACAGTTGCACGCTCGCTCGCCAGGTAAACTGACCCCGGTATACTGATTTTGGCTCCCTTTTATAGTCCAAGCCCCGCCCCCTAGGAAGGTACTACAGAGGGGTGAGTATAAAATGGTAAGCATGTACATATTTACATTCACACATAAACATACCTAATTAAACCTCCGTAGTCACAAGTTTTCACACTTTAAAAATAACTTAATATATACAACAAATAATACAAATAACATTTCACAACAAAACCAAAATATTTCCATCTTCCCCTTTAAGACAACAAATGGACGAGTCGGCTTCGGGTTGCTTCGCACCACCACAGTGTAATTCTTGCCCTATATAGCCAGGCCACTGGGTGGCGCTCGGGTTGGCCGGCTGACGGAAAGAAGCAACGCGAAAGGCCGACGAACAAACGCTAACAAACACTGTACACAGGTAAGTTTTTACAACATGTAACAAAACCAAAAGAAAGCTAAGGAAACAAACAACTTCAAATGTGTGTGTGTGTTTATGCACAGTGTGAATCACTGTCTGGGATGGAGATTGAGTGGATATATTTGCTTGTATGTGGAACCAGTATGCTAATAGCGTGCGTGTGCACCCACATTGCCTCAGCATGGAATTACAGAGAAGGAGTCAGGTAAGTTGCGGTGTATATGTGCTGCGCTAACCCACAGGGACAGGTCACTTTGTCACAACGTAAGATAACAATTTTCTATTTTAATATACATTGAAATCTAATTTATTTCTGTGATGCAAAGCTAATTTTTCAATTTCAATTTCATTGTCACATGACCCTTTTGAAATCCTTCTAATATGAAGATTTACTATGAGTGCTGCTTAATATGCTGCCAGGTGTGAAGAAGTTGTTGCATCTTTCACAAAAAGACTGGCTGTATTCGATCAAAAAGGTGCTTCTACTAAATACTGAGCAAAGGGTCTGAATACTTATGACCATGTGATATTTCAGTTTTTCTTTTTTAACAAATCTGCAAATATGCGTGATATTGCTAAACTATATCATATCCCACAAATATAAAAACAAAAACCTGTGCACACAAAAAAAACAACAAGTATTAATTAAATTTACAAATAGTTTTTAAGGTAAGTGGTTGCAGTCCATTTATTTTATTTTAATTCATTTTATGTACTCATGCTCAATAATGAAGGTTTGTTTTTAATTTTTTTTTTTTAAATCTACTCATATATACTTAATAGTGAAGACTAGTTTTTTTATAAAACAAACTGATATTACACTTCACACTGTGTCCCTCTCACTTCACTTCAGCTGGTTTTGTGTTCCACAGAAGAAAGTCAAACAGAATTGTAATGACACCAGGTTCAGTGAATGAGAACAGAATGTGCATTATTGGGTGAAATGCAAGATTTTTAGAGCATATATTTTTTGCAGTGATTTAACAGCTGGCCATGGCATTAATCGCGGCTCTCAAACGGTCCATCTCCTCTCACTTTCTCTGTTTTCATACATGCATCTTCCTCATTCAAACTGCCGTGTCACTCTCCTGTAGTGTGCATGAATCAGATGCTCGTTGCTAAGCAACAGTCGGCATATTCATTATTGAGCTGGGAAATATCCCCTTATGTAATTGTGCTTTTCTAGAGACCAAACACACACTCACCTGTGAGTCTGTGATCAGAGTGTGTTTTCTTCACCACAAACGCATTTACATTCAGAATCTACAGGCATCTCACACACAATCTGAGCCAGAAATAGAAATCCAGTCTGATCTCCTTCCGATGGGTTTGATAATGTTCATATTCAGAGGCTGTTTCACAGGATTCTGCTGTTTGTTAATTAGTTTTGATCTCACATAATAAGAGCATGATTACATATTATAAATGACTGAAACAATCCTAGTGAGCTACCTTTTCTCTTCTATTATTCAGAAATCATTCTGATATGATTTACTGCTCAAGAAACATTTCTGATTATCAAAGACAGTCATGCTGCACGATATTTTTGTGGAGACTGCGATATTTTTTTTCAGGATTCAGAGATGAATTGATAGATGAATAGTTCAAAATAGCAGAATTTATTTCTTTTGTGACATTATAAATGTCTTTACTGTAACTTCTGATCTTCATGACTTTCAGAAATCATAATATTCAGTATATTATTATGATTTCTGAAGGTCATGTGACACTGAAGACTTCAGTAATGGTGCTGAAAATTCAGCTGAACATCACAGAAATACATTACAGTTTAAAAGATATTCGAACTGAAAACTGCAGTTTTAAATATTAATACTATTTCACAATTTTTACTGTATTTGGGATTTAAATACGTTCAAATCTTATTGAGCAGAAAATACTTGTTTTAAAAACTTTAATACATGACTTCCAAACTTTTGGCAGTGACTCTGTGTGTCTGTGGCTCTGTTTTTATGACGCTGGATGAATGGTTTTTACTGATCCTATTGCAGTGCATTCTGGGATTGTGTTCTCCATCTAAGATACCTTACTAGGCAGTAGAGCTGCTCGTTTGACACACAGCAGGTTCCCAGTGTCTGTGTAGTGGTGAGGTTTATAGAGAGTGTGTGTGTGTGTGTGTGTGTGTGTGTGTGTGTGTGTGCAGTCAGAGCAGCGATGGGAGATAAGATCAGTGTGTGTGTGTGTGTGTGGACAGCCGCTGAGCAGCAGGTCGTCTCAGACGGTCAGGTGGACAAACAAAGGCCGTCTGTCCACAGACACATTACCCATGATGCCGTTCCAGATTCAGTGTTTGAGTTCCAGATGTCAGCCAGCGTCACACACTCAGATCAGGAGGAATCAAGGTTCAACATCACTGCAACTCTCTTTTATATTCAATTAACGATTGGTTCAAAGTAGCACAACTTTGTCTGTCTATCTATCTGTTTATCTATCCATCTAACTATCTATCTGTCTGTCTATCTATCTACTTTATGCCTGTATAGCATTATATCTCATAGCTATCGTTATATATATTATATCTACTCATATCTATCATTATATATCTTATATCTAATTTTAAATCTTTCGTTTATATCTTTCATTACCTCTATCGTTATATCTCGTATATCATTATATTGTTTAGTCTATTAATCATTACATATATCGTTATATTTTATAGGCACTATCTATTGTTATATATATCATTATACCTTATCGTTATGCATTATAGGCTATCTATAGTTAAATCAATCGTTATATATCGTGGTGCACCTTATATTAATCATGCTAGTAATATGTTAAATTTGCTAAAACATGCTAGCGACATGCTAGTCACTTGTTAATCATGCTAGCAACAGGCTCGTAACATGCTAAGTTTGCTAAAAACATGCTAGCCATTTGTTAAACATACAAGAAACATGCTAACGTAATTCGCTAATCATGCTAGTAATATGTTAAACATGCTAGCAACAGGCTAGTAACATGCTAACAACTTGCAAAAACATGCTAGTGACATGCTATTTATTTGTTAATCATGTTAGCAATATGCTAGTAACCTAATAATGCTTGAAACATGTTTGCGACACGCTAGTCACTTGTTAATCATGCTAGCAACATTCTAGTAACCTAATAATGCTAGAAACATTTTTGCGACATGCTAGTCACTTGTTAATCATGCTAGCGACATGCTAGTAACCTTCTCATCATGCTAGAAACATGCTAGTGTTCTGTTGTTAAACAGTTATCATCTAATGTCATGTCTGTCATTCTAACAATGTTTAATTCAATCCATCATTTTTTTCTGTTGGTCCTCCTGTCTAAATTTGCCTGTGTGTGTATCTGTGCATCTCATCTTTTCATGTTTTTTTTGAGCATATGCTGTGTTTGTGTGTGAGTGTGAGAGAGAGAGAGAGAGAGAGAGAGAGAGAGAGAGAGAGAGAGAGTGTGTTTAGCGTGATAGTGTGCATGTGTGTGTTTTAATATGTTATTGTTTTGGGGAGGATGGGGTCTGTCTGCACATTGTCTGGCATGCGGATAAAAGCTCTCTCGCTCTCTCTCTCTTTCTCTCTCTCTCTCTCTCTCTCTCTCTCTCTCCCAATCACATAAACAGTCCCATTAGTGGAACACCATTAAGAAGGAGGTCAGCGCCAAATCTACTTTCACAATCCCTCCCCTCCCTTCCGTCCTTGGTTTTTTCCTCTCTGTTTTCTCCCTGAATGGAAGCACAGCTCCTGACAGTCGTTGTGACACATCTGCGTCTATATTTATCATATAAGCAGCGGTTGTAATATTTGTTTGCTGTAATGAGAATACGACGCGTCAGACGACAGCTGTTCATGTTATCAGTGAGCACTAAACACTTGTGATTGATCGACGCTTAACAACACTCTTCATTGATCACTCTTCTTAAACGAGAATCCCTCTGAGTGCTATGGAGATGTCCATCAGTTCTTAAAGATTTATTTGATAAAAAAAATATTACTCCCTTAAGAATGATCCATTTATCCAGTTATTTATATATCAATAATTCCATATTTATTTATTTAAATTAAAATATCACAGTAAAAAAATCTAGGATATTTGTGTAAGATTTAAATTTAATTATATTCAATTAAATTAGTTATTTATCATTTTATTGCAGGATGAAATCAAAATCAAATCAATGTATTCCATTTTATTCAAGTACAGTAATGTTTATTTATATATTTGTTTATTTTAGGTTAATTGTAATTAATCATTTTAATAATACATAGTTTCTTTTATTTTCTCAATTCTTTATTTTAATAGATTTTTATGAATTTTATAAAGTCATACAAAGTTAATTACATTTTGTAGTTTAATTTAATTTAATTTTTAGATATTTTTTTATCTTATTCCAAAGCATGAGACAATCAAAAACAATCAATGTATTCTATTATTTCCTTATTTTAATTCTATTCAAATACAGTAATGTATTTATTTTTATATTTGTTTATATTAAGTTAATTGTAATGAATTATTAATAAAATATAAATATAGATCATCCAATGTGATTTATTTAATTTGAATTCATTTATTTTTAATTTACATATTTATTTTTATTTTATGAAATTAATCTTATTTTAATCTTATGAAATTAATTTTATTTTATTTTATTAATCTAAAAGCATTAAGCAACCCCCCAAAAATTGTTCTATTTAGATGATGCAATATAATTTATTTATATATTCATATCTCAATCAAAACCAACATGATGCTAAAAACTAAAAAGGATGTATGTCATATGTTTCGTGTTTGTACCTTGAAACCTTTTTTTTTTTTGAGTGCTTGTGCTTTTTTTATTTTTTGAACTTTAACTTTTTTTTTTTTTTTTTGAAGTTGATCATTGCATGCTGATTGGCTGAGAGAAGTTCTAGAATGAAATAGAACAAACGAGTTTCTTGAAGGACATGGGTGAGTCTGAGGGGCTGAAACTGGGACACATCTCCATATGTTTGTGAATGTCCGTGTGGTGCAGATGTGTGAGATTATGCTGATCAGAGAGTTCGAGCCACTTCCGCTCTCACTTAATTAACTAAATGGCCCAAAGCTCTGAGTTATGCTTTATTATTCAGCCTGATGGATATGGATTCAGGCCGGCCAAGAGCTGAGGCAGTGCAAAGCGTTCCAGCCGATTTTAACTTCAGCCTCGTCAGAATAACTCACAATCATAAATGAGTCTGTCGCAGCGCCGGCTGATGAATGAGGAGGATTCACTTTTAATGCAGATGGATGTGGTTTTGCCAAATGAAAAGATCCGCTGCTTAATTTAGCATCTCCAGATGGAAGATGTTCGAAGGATCCGAGGACACAACTGAATGATTAGAACAAGAGCGTTTAATTACATTAGAGATGAATTCAGCTCTTCTGCCGCTGTCTAGTTTAGAAAGTGAAGACACTAGACAAGACAAATAACTAGCTGTGGGATTGTAGAGATTGGGGAAGAGCAGAGGTCAAGAGGTCAGCCCGTGTCAATAGAGAAGGAAACGTAAATGATAGCCTCACTTAAGGAAAATTAAAAAAGGCTATGCAAATATTTGAGTTTTTTTATTCATCCCTTAACCCCTTTTTATAATATGGAAAGTTTTAAATTTTATTTTATTTTATTTTATTTTATTTTATTTTATTTTATTTTATTTTATTTTATTTTATTTTATTTTATTTT
>JAUCMT010000068.1:7895319-7911197 GCA_032357475.1 Enteromius thamalakanensis
TGTCATTATTTGCTTTTAAAATGCTCAGATAATGCATTTGTGTGGGACATGTTTCTAAAAATTCTTAAATGTCCTAAATTAGCAAAGGTCTAGTCCTGGCTTCATCTAATTCCTATCCAGGAAACTGTCCCTTAATGTATAACGATTATAGACTCCTCATTGCTTTAAATGATATGTTTTGTGATCTGTGAATTTCCTCTGCCCTCAAAATGTATTCTGTTAAAGTTATTTATAATAAATCGGTTTTGACAGTTGTAATGAAAGGCTCACAGTGGAGGTGACCTGTGATGATGTGGTGAGACCTGCAGCAGGGGGCTGGACAGGGTTCAGAGGATCACTCATGCACCGTTAACTGCTCATACACACTCCATGCAGCTACTGCTCTTTCCCACGGAGTGGAGTAGATGCACTGCCTTTCATACACACGTTTCTAAACTGAGCCAAACACTATCGAATACTCTAACAGGACTTCAACTGAGTTAATGTAATGCATGTAGTTTTAAAAACCCTAATGCAACTTTAATTTAATTACTATGTTTCCAGGTTTCTGATTTTTGACCCTGGACAACAAAATCAGTCTTAAGTCGGCTGGGGAATATTGGTAGCTATAGCCAAATATATATTGTATGCCTCCAAATTATAGATTTTTTATTTTAGATTTAGATTTTAGATACCATTTTTATACCATACATCAAAAGAAAATCTTTTTTATTCAGCTTTCAGGTGATGCATTGTTTTTCGAAAAAATTGACACTGGTCCAGGGTCATAGTTCAGTTTTATTAAACTTTACTAAGGTTTCAATAGCTATTAAATAAAGAATTACATTCTACAAAATAAAATTTAGTAATTGAAAAAAACATTGTTTTATTTTAAGAGATTCTTCGAAATGCTTTCGCTTTGTATCTTGAATCAAATTTCTCTGAATGCTCTGCTAAGGCAAAAACAGCGGTTACTAGTCAGTGTAAAGTTATGAAGGTTTGGAACTAGGTTAAAAATGTGGTTCTTCTCTAACAACAGGACATCTGAACTGGGAGTGTTCAGTCTTTGTGGAAGCTGTACAGAGGTATTGTGCCCCTCCCTGCCCCCATACCACTCATCGAATGAAAAGAGAGGCAGCGTGGGATCCAGTGAGTAAGAAACGGGGAGCCTCTCATTGAAAACAGAGTTGGGGTGCTATAAATTCACATAGTAACACTGAAGTACTGATGTGGAAAAATGCCAGAGGTGTTTCAGTTCTTAAGAGATTCTTTACCCATATGAAAGCTGGTCCTAAGGAAAGGATGGCTTTCTAAAATATGACTATTGACCTATTTTGAGACGTTGTTCTCCTGTCGCTCTTAGCAATGTTGCTGGTGTGTTCCGGAATGTGTGATACCTCCGCTCCAGCTAAGCACATCTATCTAATCATATACAAGTGCACTCTTTTTAGGCTGTATTTTACTTTGACACTGGATAGTTATCCTAACTTTGTGTTGCCAGTTGTTTTCATCACGACATCAATAAATCAGGGTGGCTTTGGTTTCCCACTGCTTTCCTTTTAGTTTTTGAAAGTGAACTGATAAATGATCACTGACTTGAATGCAGTGCAAGTCGCTTTATACAGACGTGTCTCACAATTGTGTAAATGTAAATGTAATGTCAACAGAAGATCAAAGTTTATAAAATTTTGAATGAAACAAAAATATTTCTAAAACACTGACTATATTAAATCACACAGTCTTGCTCTGTATGCTCTTCCTGTGCAGAAGAGTGCATTTAAAAAAAAAACATTTTTAAGTAATTATAAAATAGGTCTATATTTTATAGTCATTTTTTTTTATAATCTTAATTTTAATGTAATTTGGTTTTCTATCTATCTATCCTTACAATTATAAAATACACTCACAACATTTTGTGAAAATGATGAATCTATTATCTTTAATTTGCCAAGTTTTATATTTGGTTAAATATATTTATATATCATACAATATTGTATATAACCCTTAAAGTATCCCAAACCTGAACCCTAGTCTGATACAAATATTTTATTCTATTTTATTATTTATTTATTATCATTCTATTAATACATTTGTTTTCATATAATTTAATTTTTTTATTTTTCAATATCCATCTGGTTCCAGTCTTTAAACTTTCACAGCTCATCCGTTCTTCCTTACCTCTGTTTAAGAGTGGCCAGGTCTGAGGCCAGGTTGTCTCTTTCGATCTCCATTCTGGCTTTACCAGCGTTGAGGCCGTCCACCTGCCTGCGGAGTTCCCTCAGCTCCTCCTGGTAGATGTCCCCCAGGCGGCTGGGCTCCTTCCCCCTCAGCTGGTTCAGTTCGGCCACCAGCATCTTGTTTTGTTGCTCCAGAAAGCGCACTTTCTCGATGTAGCTGGCGAAGCGGTCGTTCAGCCCCATCATCTCCACCTTCTCATTGGTGCGTGTCTCCCGGTACTGGGCCTTCAGCAGGGAGTCCGCTGAGAAGTCCAGCCGCTCCCCGCCCAGGGACAGGCGCGAGGTGGACAGAGTCATGGGGCTGGAGGTCAGGTGCCGCGGGCTACTGTGGAGGGACAGGCGGCCTGTGCTAAGGCGGCTGGTGACCCCCACGGACGGGGAGCCGCCTGAAGTCCCGAAACGCTTGCGGTAGGACGAGAAAGCTCGCTGGGGCTCCATGCCAGAGGAAAATGAGATCGAGTGTGGGTGAACTTTGGGTTTTTATAGAGAAGGCGGAGGAGAGAGATGGGGGTCCAATGGGGAGGGCAAAGGCCAGAGTGTGTGTGTGAGCCCGGAATTGTTTGTGCTTGTCCACCCAGTCTCCTGACTGCCTCTTTTCACTCTATTCTGTCTGTGTCTCTGGTGTGGGGCGCACACAGTCAGTCAAAGAAAATCCTATTCATGCCACTGCTGGAACACAGACACTTAGAGACAGACTGTAATGGCACTGATATCTGACTCTTCTGTCTCAAACCATAAAGAAAATGCTGCTTTGTACCTTTTCTGAGTTAATTTGGAGTTCCTCTGCTACTCTCTGCTACTCTCGTTCCAAGAGGGATTTTAATGATGTCACGGAACACTGGGGTGATTACGTAACTCTTTGTTATAAAAGGAGTCTGCCGCTCTCTTTTGTGCTGATCTGGGAACATCACACATGCTTTTCAGCACCACTGATTCATATCTGTTTACCAGAAAAATCATTTCACTTTAAACAACTCTTTTTGGTTAGCTACTAAAGGAATAGTTAACATATAATCACCAGCATGTCACACAAAAGAAGACTGAAAAATGCCTGACCTGTGTTGTTGCTAATAAAACTATTAAAAATCATTCATCAAATACTGAAAAACAAATTAAGCTGAGCGGAAATATTCAAAAGCTAATAAATCAAGATAAATTACAAAAAATTACTAAAACTTCAAATTATTTATAAATACTATAATTGTATATAAATAACACTAAAACACTGGCTAAAGCATGGTGAAAGTAGACATCTGTAAGTAGACTGGTCTCATTTGCTGTATTCCAAGCTGTCATACAACTTATTAAACCAAATTATACCAATTATATCCAAAATCTTTGCTTAATTGAAACATGTGGAAACTTTTCTGCTGCATGGGAGTGTTGTGCAGACACTTTGCTCATGAAATGAAAAATAAATAAAAAATAAAGCCTAAATATAAAAATATAATAAACATATGAGGAATTCATTTGATAATTTAGCTTTTAAAATTGTTCAAAAATCATGTTTTTTTAATCCTGAGAACTTAATTTGGATCACGTTAAAGGTGATTTTCTCGTTTTTTTGCAGCCTCAGATTCCAGATTTTCAAATAGTTGTATCTCTTTAAATCTCAATTTTGAAAAATGTACTCTTATGACTGGTTTCTGTGGTCCAGAGTCATCTGTTTTGGCTAATAAACTCCATTACTGAAGTGCAAGAGATAAAGGACAGCTGGTTTTGGCTGACACCCCATCATAAGTCTACAAAGTAGTAGAGGAGTGCATCAAGGCCAGACAGAAAACAACACACCGACCAATCAGGATAGCAGGAGATGAGGTCATCAGCAGCCAGCACTGAGGAGCAGCAGACTGCAGGACAGTTATGATTGACGGTCAGATGCAGTGGCAAAGTTAAGTGAAGTCAACATAGAGAAGAATGCAGTAAGACGTGTCAGTGGTTCAACTGTGACACCCTTTCATTGATGGAACTGTGAACAACTTTTGCCAAGTGAACAGAAAAAGCATTATTATTATTATTATATACACTGTCTTTGTATACTACATTACAAAAGTCAGTATCAGTACAAGTCTCTTATGATCCAACACATGATCACTCTATAATCTGCATTACATGTATTCAAAATGCAGTAAATGACAATACTGAGAAATTTTATGTCAATCCACATTACTGTTACAGTAAAAAACTGTCATAGTTTAAAATGTAGTTTTGTGACGACGAAGCCCAGCAGCCTTTACTCCAGTCTTCTGTGCCACGTTTCAGTCACTTTTTAGTTTGGAGACTAATTTTCTGATTATCTACAATTTTTGATTCAATAAACTCCTGACTTGCTGCTTACTAACAGTTAGTAAATTAGTTGACATGCTTAGGTATGGTGTAGGATAACAGGTTTGAATGTGGATATATGGCAGTAATATTTGTTTTAATATAAGTACTAATAAAAAGCCAGTATGCCAGTAATATCAATGCTAAAAAGCTACTACATAATAATACAAAATGGTCCTTAAGGTCTTTCCAAAATAATATAATAATAAAATACACATACACACACACACATATATATGGTAACCCTTTAGAAAAAGGTTCATTAGTTAACATGAACTAAGAATGAACAATACTTTTACAGCATTTTATCGTCTTAGTTAATGGATTTTTGTTTGTTAACATTAATGCACTGTTAATATAAGGGTTTCTTCAACTAGGTGCACTTTTAGCCTTGTTCAAAACTTGTTTCATAACACAGTCTCATAAGTTCTGTAAGAGTACAGGAGAAATCGTTGATATTTAAAATTTTCCAAACTGTAATAAACAAATGTCAAATGTCACCACATCTCAATATACAATATAAAAAATTAAATAACTTATGCCACTTAGGAACTGTCCAAGATCATTTTTGTAACTAGTTTTACCAGTTTTTCCACAATGTACAATAATTATAAATTTGCCAATGGGAAAAATTAACTGCCTAAGGACCTTAATGCTGAACTGTACACCTGTCACACTATGAAAGGTAATAGTGTTTTAAGAAAATAAATAACTTGAATTGTTATATTAAGGAAAGGCATGATCTCATAATTTGTAGATACATTTTAATGTGTTATGAGAACTTTTTTATTTAATTTTTATTTTTTAAATGTGTGTGGTGAAAATAACAACGCATTAACATGTATGCAAAGAAACAGTAGAGATATTTATTAGATAAAGTCTTAAAGGGTTACTCCATCCAAAATCACCTACCCCCCATCTCCCCCAAACCAGTAAATGCTTTGTTAATCTTTGGAGAGATTTAATACTATGAAGCTACAACAGAACCTTTGTATGGGAAGAAAAAGAATAAGGAGTTTATTCAACAATTTGGCATGTAATGGCTCTGTATCGCCGTTTTGTAGATCATCTGGTGAACGCACATAACGTATGCAGAGCACCATGTACTTTCACTGTAGGGCCAGCTGTAATTTATGCGGTTTGGTGTGTTTAGCGTCACGGCTAACATGGAGGGCCATCATTACGATCCTATAATAAATATCTGCAGGGGTGACTGTGGTTGCCTCAGCCCCGGTAACTGGGGAAATGACTGTCCCAGACCAAATATTCAACAAGAGAGGTGAAAAGTTCAAAGAGGAAAATCTGTTAGTGTACGAGAAGCTTTTTCCATAGAGATGTCCAGTTGTTCTCTCTTCAAATCAGCCTCATTTTTTGTGTTAGTCAGTGTTTTCTGTTTATTGGCGTGCTTGGTTTCGCTCTCTCTCTGGTTTGAGAGGCGTTAAACAGCTGATTCATGTCTCCAGTGTAATGAGGCAGGAGCGAACAGCAGAATCCTAATGCTCTTTCCACCGACTGATCATCAGCCAAGACAAAGCCACAACCAGACTCTGAGACTGCACCAATCTGCCAACCTCTGTTTGTGAGCGCTTGCGCTTGGTTATGTGTGTGCGCGCCAGTCGATTGTGAATCCTACTGTGTGTAATAAAGTCCGAGGAATACAAATTTAAATGATGTGGCAATCATGGCTAACTCTACAACTAGCAAGTCCAGGACACAAGCTAATTCTGCCAGAACATCCAGCCAGGTGCTCTGCTTAGAAGCTGACAGGAGACATTAGCTGTGCTTCTAACAGGGTTGTGTTGTGTATCTTCTTTTATGTTCAACAACAACAAAAAAAAACACTCATATAGGTTTGGAACGACATGAGGGTAAGTAAATGATGACATCATTTTCATTTTGGAGCAAACTATTTTAACAAATATTTTGCTAAACAACACTTAAAAAAAATAATAAATTTAAAAAAGAAAACGAAAGGACAGCATTTTCATTAAATAAAAATGTGTTTGGTAAAACTAAATTAAAATACAATAATAAAATGCACAACCATAAAAAAAACTAAAAACAAATAAAATAATTATAGGTTGTGTTTGTATTGCATGTGTTTATAGCCTGGCTTCATCACACATAAAAACATCAACAGATTTGAGAAATCAAGCACTGAACATGATTAAAATACTACTAGTATTACGTATTCATTTCAGCATCATTAAAAACCTGAAACCAAAATAAATACATAAACTAGGTAACACTAGCTACCAGTCATACTGAACCTGCTACATTACAACATTATAAACATCCCAGTATGTAATATCGATGGCATTATTTAAATTAAAATCACTGGACTACAAAAGGCTTGACAAAGCCTTTTTATAGTCCAATAATAATAATAATTAAAAAAAAAAATTTGGGGGAAGTTTACATATACGAGACAAACAGTGAAGACATAGCTAAGATCTTCGACTTCCCATAAGTCACTTCTTCATTCCTGCCTGAACATAATGTTTCGCTTTGCACTATATTTCACTGCCCAGAGAGAAGAAGGGGAGGAAGCGCTATAAATTCAGTCACTCTTTTCCTTGGTGCCACAATGGTGCGTATTCAAAGAGAAAAGCAGTTAGTACTGTGACTGGCTTAGACTGACTCTGAACAGACAAAGACAGATGGTGAGAAACACACTGTTAGCAAGAAGCATGAACAAACACATACAACATACATTCCAGAAATAAAAACAAGCACGCTTCACATTAAATATGTGTTTTGTGCATATTATTTTATTTGAAAATATTTGATACACTGGACTTTGCACTGCAAGTCTCACGTCAAGATACATAACCATAATCATATATTTTGTATCTAACCTATTGGCTCGTATTCTTTTGCTTATCCCAGGGTTCTCAACTAGACTTAACTCTGACATTTCTCTGAGACATTGCTCAGTCTTTGTACAATACGGATTCTTAGCTGCCAAAACAAAAGCTAGCAGCCGTTTGAGATCATATTTGAGCCATTCAACTGTTTTTGAGGAGGCCAAAATACTTTCAAAACACTAGAAAAGGAGGACAACTGGTCCTGCGGTCAGTGTGGGTGTGCCCGTATGACGGACACCTGTCACTCAAACCCTGAGCTAAACAAAGTCGTCAAGCTGAGTGGAAATTCACCCCTAGCATCCACCTACACTTTCACTTGAGCAATACCCATAATACATTTTCAGTGAAAGCATAGTGCCTCTACACACTTCTCTTAGTTCCTCTTATTTATAAGCGTTCTCACGTACTTCGTTTCAGTATAAAAACACTTCCTGTATTCCGAATAATTCTGAATGACCCTGACCTTCAGGGGTTTGGGGACAGAAAGATTTTTTTTGTGTTTTTAAATAAGACTCACAAAAGGCAGCATCTGATCAAAAATACACCAAAAACAGTCATGTTGCGCACACTTACTTCCATCTAAAAAGGAACTGATTCGATTTTAATTACTATAATGGCAACACTTCATGTTTTAGTGTCACATGAGCCTTCTTAAATCATTTACCTAATTCTGATTTACTTATATGCTCAAAAAACATACTTTATGTTGAAAACATTTATGAGCCTGGACCACAAAACCAGTCATAAGAGATTCAAAACAGAGATTTATACATAAACTGAGAGCAAACAATTAAGCTAAAATATGCATTGAAAAATCAGGTTTTAAAATATTTATACGAGGAATTGTACTAAATATCAACCTGATCTCACGGCAATTCGTACATATTTTACGAGGTGGCTAATTCGTACGAATTTGTACGACCTCACTCGTACGATTTCATACGATTTAATCGAAATCGTACGTATTTTACGAGATGCCAAGTCGTATGAATTTGTACGAATGATCTAAACACAACCCCGCCCCTAAACCTACCTATCACGTGGTTTTAGACAAATCGTACGAAATCGTACGATTGAAGTCGTACGAATTAGTATGAATTGGCACAAATTTGGCACCTCGTATGAATATGTACGAATTGCTTGTGAGACTGTGTTGTAAATATCTACATGGAACATGATCGTTGCTTGATGTCCTAATGATTTTTGGCATTTAAAGTAATTTTTGACCCATACAATTTATTTTTGGCTGTTGCTACAAATATACCCCGCGTCTTAAGACTGGTTTTGTGCTTCAGGGTCACATTTTTGTTGCTTTGTTGCCTTGATACAAGAATCTTTGATGACTAAAAAGTTAAAAAAAAAAAAACTTCTTTGTTTGTTGTCTTTGACGTTCTTGCATCCTTGCTAAATAAATATTATTTCTCTTACAAAAATCTTACTGAACCCAAACCATGAACGGTACGGTACATCAACCCTTCCATTCTCTTAACATAAAAGCTAAATCATTCTTTTCCACCTCGCATCATTTTTTTTTGTTTTCCCTCAACACTGCAACTCTTAATACATAAAGGCAAATATCTGTGCAAGTCCTTCCTAAGTGGCAGCACATGTGATTATCGGTGTGTATGTGCATTTCTGAGAACGAGTCAAGGCTCTGGTCACTTCCTGTGACAACCTGCGTCAAAATCCTGTCTGCATGAGATTCTCCCCGATATTCTCGGGTGAAAAGACAACAGATAGCAGGAGTATACAGAAGACTTGTGACTTGCACAGATCAGGCACGGCATAGATTGCCAGAGCTCAATTTCCAGCCAGTAATAAACACATGTAAAATCATGTTGTAGTCTCCGCAAAACCAGCTGCTGTTACAATTCCTGTTTCTAACTCATCTTCTGTTCCTAAAAGCATAACAGAGACACTAGATTTATAAAAAATAGATTTATACACATACATATATATATTCATATATATACTCGTATATAAAAATGGCTGACCATTGGGACATAAATAAAAGTGAAAAAGGCTTCACATTCTGTGTAACAAATGAACAATTTGGTATATTCGACATTCATATTCAAAAGTGCATCTAATCCAAATGAGTCCAATGTACTGCCATAAGACACTTAAGGCACAACGCTTTCTAAATACATTTTCTTTGGCAGGGCTGGAGAGAAAACTAATATACAACCGAATGTGCTCTCAATATCTTGCCACACTCAAAATAACCGCTAACACACACCTTACGAGATTCCCAATTGAACATCTCATCAACACTATAGGAATACTATAGATTAGCTGCATCTTAAGTACTGCACTGCTGCTCTCTACAGGACACTATAAGGCACTACTGCGGTACAAAACTATGTATTACACTACAACCACTATAACTTCATGCCCAGACCCTCAGCATCTGACAAAATCTCAGTTAAAAAACGAGAATAAGCTGCTTTCTGTAACAGACTAAAACAACCAAAGAAGTGCGATTCTTTGAAGATTAACCCATATATACGATTAATCATGAATGCAAACCATTCGAGACTGACGTGCGTATGACCCTCAACAAACCGGGACACAATTATTCCGTCAACACTAAGTGCCTGGAGTCAATAAAAACACTGACTTCACTACTCTACTGTGGACTGGATGAAACATTCATTAGGAGACTGAAAAACTCAGGACCCTGTCGGCCTTCGAAGGCACGTTTGGCAGTTGTTGTAAGAAACAGTCCGGTTTGAAGCAGCTCAGCGGCTCAAACTGTATTATGTTTGTTGCATCGGCTCATCTTGTGACTCCATCAATCTGTTTATTCCTGTAATTTAAAGAGCATGTGCATCACGAAAGTCCTGTAGCGCCCTCTGCTGTCCCAAAGACATCACATTAGAGAATAAACCTTATAATCCTGGTGACACCCCGGATCAGGTGCTGGCAGGTCAGGTGCTGTGGAAATACTGATTGCCTTTGATGCTGAGCTTATCACTCTTTAACAAGGAAAAAATGGAGGGTTTTGAACCCGTGGAAGCAGCGTGGTGGACACCTCAGCACAAAATCTGGGAGAAGGGATGTCTGAGCAGCTCCTCTGCACTCGGCCGGAACTTGGCCTCCACGAAGATGCAGCGGAGGAAGTCCCGAGTGTGCTCGGAGATGTGAGAGGGCAGATGGGGGTTGGTGGGCTGAGTGGCGATCTTAAATATGGCTGCCATGGCCTCGAATTCAGCCCATGGGGGCTTTTCTGTCAACATCTCCACCACCGTGCAGCCTAGACTCCTGTCCACAGAAAAAGGAAACAACATGGACCTGTTAAGTTACATGATATTGTTAATTTTGCTTCAAGTACATATCTGTTTTTAGTGATGTTTATACACATTTTTAAATCGCAAAATAGGATTAAGAATTATTCTTTGCAATGACATCAAAGGACATCACACTTTCTGGCTCACTTGTATGAGCTGACTATCAGCCAATCATAATGTTCTCCTGGTCAAAAGAGCTTGCTGTATGACTACAAGATTGCTGTATGACTACAAGAAAAGCTGTATTATGTGGTCCAAAATTATTTGAAAATGTGAAACACACAATCTAAGTTTTTGGATTTCCACTTTTCAAATATGGCTTTATTTTTATAGAATAAGTTTCCCAAAGATTTACCAAAGACTGAACTAATACACTTGATATAATTTTTTTTTTGACCCATTCTATAGTTGTGGGTACATTGGGAGTCCCTGTCTGTCCCCGTCAACTCTGTTATCTAGGTAGACTTACAATGGAGACAATACTGTACCAGAATTTACATTTTCATTACATTTCTTCCAAAAACTCCACTTGCTGGCATCCCTGAGCAACAGACTGAGAATCAGGGCACTTTTTAAGGACAAAAAAAAATAAAAATTCTCCAACTTCAGCATTTGTTTATAAATCTTTCTTTGTTGAAAATGGGTTGTTATATTGAGTGGATGCTGCTTTTTTAGACGCCGCAAAAATAGATCACAATCATGTCTGCTTTAAAAAATTATTTACAATAAAATGTGAGTCTTAGACTGGATCTCAATGGGGGAAAATTACTGAGAGCATCAAACCATTCCACAAATCCAATCAGCTTTCTTCACTTCAGTAAGATGAGATTTTAAAATGATGCTCCAAAGCATTTTTTTCTAAACCTCATAAAGTTGTGTGGACTTGTTATGATGTGTTTTGTTCATTCATAAACAAAAAGAAGAAGAAAAAAAAGGTTCTCACCAAACGTCTGCCTTCCGGCCGTACCCCTCTCCGCTGATGACCTCTGGGCTCATCCAGTAAGGTGTCCCAGTCACAGAACGGACCCCAGTGCTGGACATGCAGATGGTCTGAAGCCGCTTACTGGCGCCAAAATCTCCCAGCTTCACATTGCCAGCTGAATCTCGCAAGATGTTGGCACCTGAACGCACCAGAGGAAGTGACCAGGGAGAGCTGTTAGCATGCAATGGACCGAAAGATCTTTGATCCAGTTTTCCTCTTGTTAGATGACTAAAAGAAGATTTACAAGCTATAATAGGCGATCCAAAACTATTAGAACATGAAAAGGTTTTACTCAAATAGCCACTACACTTTTACATTTAATTTTGAGATAATACACTCCTGTTTATTTTAATTGCATTTCAAATAGCAGACAAAACACACACAGTATTAGTCGGTCTAATGTCAGACGGTACCTTTGATGTCCCTGTGGACGATCATGTTGCTGTGCAAGTAGGACATGCCCTCCAGAATTTGTCGGGTATACTTGCGTGTCACATTCTCTGTCAAAGCCCCATAAGCCTTCAGCTGGTCTTTGACTGAACCCTGAGGGTCACAGACCACAGCACCAGTGAGTCACACTGAACTCTACATCACAACCACAGTACTGCTAACAAACAAGCATGTAATGACACATTACAAACCCTTACAATATAAATACTTTATGTAACAATATTTAATTACAAGCACCAAAGTTAAAGTAATACATTCCCTTGATATGTCTCATACAACAACAGTTTGTGTAATGAGTAATAATGTGGAATGATAATCAGCGTACGATTTGTAAGGGGGATTTCCCCCCCTCTGGTCTATGCATCTTCGTCTGAGCTGAATTTTTTTTAATAATGATTTGCAAATGCGCTATGAATACCAGTTCTGAATCAAATGATTCGTGAGCCGACTGGAGCGCTTCTAATCACTTTGCGAATTACCCAATTAGGTACTTAGTAGAAGGCATTGTACATTATCAAAAGTGAAAGTAAAAAATAATAATATAGAAAAAACATCATTTATCAAAGAAAAATGCATTCCACTGATTTCACACAAAAAATACAGAATGGATAAATACAGATTTAATCACATTAAGAAAGTTATTTGAAATTAATATAATATTTAGTTATATTACTGTATTTTAAATCAAATATATGGTCATAGGCCCATGGACACTGTGAAATGCCATTTTAGGAAAAAATGCAAGAGCGTTTCTTTTTGGGCATACATGTTTGCAACAGCATGAGGATTAGTAAATGATGACATAATATTCCTTTTTAGTCGACTATTATTTCTACAAGACTAGTCTTGTTACTTATTACTTTCCCAACACTTGATGAGGCAGTGCTGTCTCAAACTCACCCCGGGCATATACTCCATGAAAATAGTGAGGGTCTTCTCATTATGGTCTCTAAGGCAACCGTAGTACTGAACGATTCGCTCGTGATGCAGGTTCTTCAACAGCTGGATCTCACACTCTAAAGCACTCACCTCCTGCAGAAAGGGGGGCAAGAGTCACGACACAACCACAGCTGACTGTGACCAGAGCGGGGTCTGAGGGAGCTTGTTGAGAATGTACAGGGAAGATCAAACGAACCACAATACACTAATACCAAACTGTGG
Organism: Enteromius thamalakanensis; assembly: GCA_032357475.1. NCBI lineage: Eukaryota > Metazoa > Chordata > Actinopteri > Cypriniformes > Cyprinidae > Enteromius > Enteromius thamalakanensis. The sequence continues at coordinate 7,908,611 of JAUCMT010000068.1, forward strand.
TTAAGAGCTTTTCAGTGCATGTGTGTGTTTGTGTGAATGCATGATCATGAGAGATGAGCGTTGATAGACTACCCCACTTCCCCTTGCCTCAAACCCCCCTTGCACACACAATCACACACAGATACAGGAAGTGACAGAGCATATTTGTGCAATGGCAGACAGGAAAGGATTTAAAGAGTGAAGGGAATGTTTGAGAAAGAAGAAAAAAAACATGCTGGCAAACTCAAAGATAAAAAAAAAGCACACAAAAAAAAGAAAAAAGAAAATAAAAAAAACAACCACACACAAAACAAAAAAAAAAACAATTCAACAAACCACAACAAGGTAAAAGATAACACACCAAATCAAAATGCAGTTACACACACGCACACAAAAAACACAACAAAGTGTACTACCTTGCTGGTCTCTGGGCTGGCAGGGTCAAAATGAACCTGTTTTGCTGCAAGTTCCCTGCCTGTGTCCACATCATAGCACAGATAAACCCTTCCAAAAGCACCCTGACCCAGCAACTTCCCCCTGCGCCACGTCACTGGAGCTGTAGGGGCTACATACATGAACACAAGACAACAATGGCTGTCTGAATTAAACTTATGAATTGACAATTTCACACAAATACAAACTTTTTAAAATACATTCTCAAAATATTGTTATAAAACGGATAATTCCCATCCTCTGATTGGTTAAGCTGCGTTAAGCCGTTTTAAAATAATCAATCAACAAACGCACACCTTTGTTTACTTTTTTATTTGTTGTGTTTTATTTTGTAAAACCTTACTAAGTATATAGAATAAACGTTTTGCAAAATGTTTTATGGTGAATTTATAACAGCTGTAATACATTTCCTGTACAGTATGGCTTCTTGGAGCTTACTGCTTCAAAAAACCACCCTACACAGCATCAGGATCTATCTCACACTCACACTTGTGAGGGACTGGCCGGTCCTGTGGGCGGAGTCTGGCTTGAGTATCAACCAGCTGCCAGCTCCCCAAACTCTCCTCACTGCCGTTTAGTGAACGTCGTGACGGCACCAGCGTGAACAAGTTTCCCTGGGGACGACGGATCCGTGGAAATGTCCGTCGACCTGAGCAGCAGCATTATTTGTATTACAACACGGGAGAAACTTGAGTGAAAGCGTCCTAAATTTGAGTGTGTTGTACCTTCGCTGTGGTCTTTATGATGCAGTGACACATGATACCTGCGAGGGTACGTCCCTCCCTTCCCTACAATCTTATCATATACGTGGTTTTCCCGGTCTGAAAGAGGAGAACACAGAAAGAGCGTGGATATTTGGGACAATGGAAAAGCTGATATTAAAACTAAGAATATCTTCATTGAGGCACACCTGCACAGTCCTGTCGGTTGTCAGGGTAACTCTTAACCCTGTGTGTACGAGGTTTCCTGAGTGAGGGACTGCGAAACAAGAGAAACACATACATGTAAAATAATACAGTGCCAGGTGCTCACAATTACAGTATCCTTCAAGCATCATACTGTATAAGTCTCCTCACCTCTCAGAGTTGCTGTCCAGTGACTGACAGCTGCCAGACACAGAGTTTTCTGCACTGCTCCAAGGATCCAGCACCTTTGAATACAGGCAAACTATAAGTTAAATGTCCTCAGGAGGCGTTTTAGTCATTTTAGCAGTGGTATATCATGTGGCATGTGTGTGAATTTTCTCATAGAACATGTGCCGTTTCTATGGGAACAGTGTTTTCCTATAACCCTGGCGCGGGTTTGACACTGCACGCGTCAGCAGGGCTTTCACTCTGGCAGCGCTTGTCGCTCGCAGCTGAACCGCGGCTTGTACAGCAGTAGGCTATAGACAAGCATCTTATTTGGCATGTGCTTTGATTTACGTCATAGCCAGCATAGTTTGTTATGTGACTATCTATATTATAGTTTACACAATAAATTTGAGCAAAGTTTTCAATATGTGTATATGAAAAAATAGCAGAGCCTGTCAGGAAAAATTAAGTCTGGCCCCTCTCATATTTTTTATAATTAATACTATATTTTGCCATGCAACAGATGCTAGATTGAATATGCTACACTTTGAGATCCTTTGACTCTAGTTTTATACATTTAACAGACCCTTGAAGTTTGGGCAAAAACTTGTGTAAGTGATGCGTTTTTTTAGCAGTTTTATGTATGGTGATTGTGAAACACATCAATTATACAATATTATGGTAAAATGTGCTTCTTTTCATGTTAATTGGGTCAGTTTTGATCCGGAACAACGCACTGTCACTTTCAGCGTAAGCGGGCGAAACGATCGCGGCACTGCCGCTTCAGCTCTGCTCCTGCGTGCGGTGTGAAAGCTCTCATCCGTTAACATGGGCGGCGAAAAAAATATGCGCTGTGCAATGCTGACGCGTGCGGTTTGAAACCGGCATGACACCTACCCTAGCTTGTAGAGTTAAAAAACATTTAAAATCATTGACACAGCATATGTGGTGTGTATTTGTATTAGGGATGGGAAGATTCCCCGATTCGCTCGGTGCATGGGCTTTATAACTTAACGATGCGATGCATCGGTTTAAAATGTGTGCATCGGATACAAATTGGCAGTTGTATCGCGATGCATCGT
>JAUCMT010000068.1:7911297-7922669 GCA_032357475.1 Enteromius thamalakanensis
CTTTCATGTATCGTATCGTTGGCTATGCATCGAGATGCGTATCACATCGGCCTCAGTTATGGAGATGCACATCCCTAATTTGTATAGAATAGAATACGATAGAAAAGAAACAGTATTGTTCAAAATTAATTGTCAGATTTTTTTAAATAATATTAATACTTAAATTCATCAAGGATGCTGGTCAAATGTGATAGTAAAGACATTTCTAATGTTATGAAAAATGAGTGCTTAATAGTACTGTCAAACAATAAATCACAATTAATTGCATCCAAAATAAAAGTTTTTGTTTACATAATATACATATGTGTACTGTGTACATTTATTATGTATGTGTATATATATATATATATATTTCAAATATATGCAGTTCTTTTGAACTTTCCACAAAAAGTGCTTTAGTAGACTTCGTGCAGTAGGATATTTAAATGATATGTTAATATATGATCAAATAAATATGACAAAACACCTTTAGTTGACAATGTAATGAATCAAGAATTTAGAAACACTAAATCCGTTATAGTTTTGAAGTATGGTTTTAAACTCACACACTGGTCGCTGGTTTCAGGTATGAACTCCCCCTCGCTGTTGATGCTGGTGTACGATCCCTGACGTGCGATCCGCTGTTGGCGCTCAGGAACATAACCAGGGGGCGGAGAACTTCTGCCAGTGTTCTGAGAGCCTGTGGAAGGACAAGACAACAGACACAAATGTCATTTAAATTCAACATTTCTTTCTGGTAATCATTTTTGATGGCAAACATGTATCTCTGTTACTGACAACATTGTGGACGCATGCAACAATTTGTATTTTGTGTCATGTTTTCTTCACCATTCTGTCCAGTAATTTCATTTCACTGAAAAAAAGTCATAATTTTCCTGAAAATGGACAACATCCAGTTTATACACAGTACTTTTTACATCATTTTTTAAGTTATGTTAGCTTGCAATAAACCAGTACAAATCATGACTGTACTATCGCTGCTAATAGACATTAACGCCAATTAAATTGACATTTTTAGGTTCCTATGAAATTGTTACTTTAGTTTTATTTTGTCTCTAAATGATATTTTTCTTCATTTATTTTTACTTAATTCAGTGTTTCCTGTTTCAAATGTTCTGTTATTTTTTTAATTGATTTCGCAATCCCATCTGCATTTTTACAGATTATGATGAGCTCAAAGAACAACAGTGCATTCGCAATACGAAAGACCCAGCAATGTGTTACACTGTGACAACAGCACAACCTAAAAGCAGAACAGCTGAATCATGAGACTGAAGCATAATATAAACAAACGTCTTTTTCCTCCAGTCACAGAGCTCAAGCAGCTCACGCTTTTCTCCAGACGCCTTTACAAGCTGTAGCAACCTCCCCTCCCCCCTAAAATACACACTCTCTCTACAACAGGCCATTGGCCCACCATGCTAATAGTGTCTCGCAATCTGATTGGCTGGGAGCCAGCAAGCCATTGTGGAGCAGCCAGTGATGGTGGACAGGAAAAGGAAGAGGACCCACTGCTCACAGAGGAAGTCAGAGAAACAACAGAGGAGGAGAGAGAGAGAGAAAATGAAAGAGTATGAGAGGGAAAAAGACCAGGGCAAGAAGATTGATAAGAAAAGCAGAGGGGTTTTTGGTTAAGCGCAGCAGTGTGTGTACTCACTGGTGGAGTGATGGCGTCCTCTTGTTTCTGAAGATTGGTAAGCAGCACTGACATCACCGGTGGACTGAGAGGTTTTGATGCGAACCTGCTTACACAATGTGTGATGAGACGAAGTAGAAGCCTGCATACGCAAACACACACATGAATAAGCATCTAGAAATCATTATATTTGTAGATACAACACATGACACCTCTCTGCTCCTGTGTACTAACTGTGTGACATGCAACAGTGTCATAATTTGAAACTCTTTCTAGGAAGCAGAGATGTAGTCTGCTTAGTCTACTTTCCAAATTGTAATATTAAACTGTAAGTCTCACATTGCTATGTTCCTGCGTCAGCAGCATGATCTTGATGCTCTTCATGTTTGAGCTGCGGTCCAACAGATCAATGGCTTTATCCAAGTCATCCTGATCACGCAGGGGAATGGACAGCTGTGTGAACAAACACACTTAATAACTAAAAGGTGTCACTTTAACATTGTACATAAAGAAAAAAAAATGTATTTTGGCACTTCTTATCATATGATGCATTTACATTTATTCATTTAGCGTATGCATTTATTCAAAGCAGATTACAAACGATTAATATAAGCTATCATCTGTGTTTCGGTGTAGTCCGATTCACAGCAACAAACTTTTGCATGCAGGTTCTTTTAATGAATCATTTTTATGGAGAGATTTGTACACAGAGATTTATACAATCAGGAGTCTAGTGAATCCTTCAATGAATAAAGTTACTCAACATCTGAAGCAATTAGGAGCTGTTTACAAAAAATGCTTTTTTTTCCTCCCATTCTAATGTGCAACTTTTCCAGGGTTCTCTCTATAGACAGGCGTGTATGAACGTTGCACTTATATCTCACTTCTTTTGCAGCTTCTTGCATATAAGCGTCTCGTTTTTAAAGACGCCGTGTCAGGTTCAAGTGATTATTACAACCTGTTTCTTAAAAAAAGAGACGCCTCTGTCACTGAATATATCCGGTGATGTCATGTCTCAAAAGTGCATCTCAAGATGATCAAATTTTGCCCTGCGTTTTAAAAAAAACAAACATTCCTGAGCATTGCGTCACGCGTTTTTCAACAAGTACGCTTTCTGTGTGAACGGCCATAACTGTATTCGGTGCTGTCCATCTTAAAGAGCAGCACATTTTGTGTGCATCAATATTATTACTGACTGGTTTCAATTGTACGTTTAAAAAAAAGAAAGAAAAAAAAATCAAAAAGTTAAATTTAGCTTATTATTAAAGTGTTTTGCGTGCTTAAAGTTTGGAAACCTTACATCAAGAATTGTTGCTAATTTATTTTTTTTGTATTATTATATACGTTTAATTCACAAAAATAGGTTGCACTTCATTTTACAGTATGTGCACGTACCTGTACTTAGTGTAATTACTTCAGAAAGTACTGGGTAATACAAGGTAACTACACCTGTTGTGGTTAGGTCTGCATATTGTAATTACTATAATAAGAACATAGTATGTTGAGAGTACATGAGAAACAGGACCGCAAAATAAAGTGCTACCCATTTAGTTTACTAAACTTATGAATCATTGTTACCCTTTGTGTGCACTTGCACAACATTCAGCAAAACATTACTCAAATAGAGGATATTAATATCTTGAGTATTTCTCTTAAGAGTGCAGCGATCACACATACGCGAGTGTCAGTGAGTGCATTTGAATGTGAATCAATACCTCATTATTCATATAATGCAGGTCTAACTGCTGACCGAAGAATGTTTTGACTTTCTGCTGGACTTCCTCAAACTGCACAGGCCGCCCAAACATCAGAATCCTACACAAACATATATAAACATACACACACACCATGCACGCAGAGGGGGGGACATTAAACAGGAAGCAGAGATTTCTTTAGATGTGTAATCAGAGCCAGTAAGTCAAGTCAAACACACAGCTGGATCTCCAGAGTGCACACATTCCTTCAAGCACACCTAGAATAGCTGTGGTCTGTCCTGGCAGCCACAGACTAACCACAGTCCTTTCCCTTTCCACTGTGATACCAGTCTGAGAGCTCAGAGACAGGATGCCTGTGTGCATCTGTGTGGAAATGCTACCAACTCAAAATGTACGTTGCACGTGTTGTTTTATGTGTGCTTTTTAACGTTAACTTTACTTTAACACACATACACGCATTCCAGCAGAAGAAGAAACTTAAATTCACCTTCTTTCACCACAGAACTCAAACTTAATCCTGACATCCTCCTGAAGGGAAAGAAAGAGTCACAGCAGGGTCATACAGGAGTCACAAGGTAACTGACTGACTGTTCTCGTGTATGCATGTATGTGTGTGTATTACCATTCTTTTGGAGGAGCTGGCAGGGCTGGCAGGTTTAGGTTTTGGCGTGTCATAAGTCGACGCTGACTGGCGCCTGGTCATCTGCAGGGCCACCAGATCCTTCATTATTGAATGGAGAGCCTGTCTCTCATCTGTGGAGAAAATGTTATAGCCCGTAACCAATAAATGCCTAATATTTACACTCTAAACTATTTTATCTAAGTTAGTAATATCTTGAGATTTACTTAAGATAACATTTTGTAGTTGTACAGTGTTATCAGATTATTGATTTATGAGATTATATTCAAGTCAGTGTTAGATGATGGAAAATATGATCTAAAATGTAAACAATTGTGGAAATTAGAAACAATTAAATATGCAATACAGTCAATACAGATTTAAAAATCCCTAACATCAAGATATATATGTGCATCCTTCCAAATAATTAGCCTTTATTATTTTGTCAATACACATTTAGCTCTATTTTTTACACGTTCATGTGTGCCATTACTTACATTTATTAATGCTGTAATTTATTTCACTAAAAAAACCCGTTAAAAACTAAACTATCGTTAGTCATTTATATGTAGGTCTCCTCCTGGCAGCCATTGAACTGCTCTGTATTGCTGTAAAGATTTATTGTAATTATAAGCATTAAAATGTAATCATTTATACGCATTAATTCTAATGATATTTTGATTCTAAACCACTTGTTTGCACCCGTTTAAACTATTCTACACTTGCTCTGTTGCCAAACCTTAAGTGCGGTAACTCATTGTAATGAATGTCCTTGAGTGGCTTATTACTTCATTTTAAACTAAACGGAGATTATGTAGCAGAAAATATAAACCTGCTCTACAGTTACAGCACAGGTGCAGAGGAACGGAGAGGATCTTCTGCTCTCTTTCATGAATAAACACACGCACAGTCAGACGACTAGACCTGCGTCAACACACTGAAACTTGTGAGATGGAGATGACCGTGTTTTTGGAGAACTCTGTTCTCATGTTTGATGTAAGAACGAGATGTGTCTTGGCTGAGCTCACTCATGGAGGGAAAATATTCGCAGTGTGTTGTTTGGACGGACTTCACACATCTCCAGAGAGGGAGAGAAACAGAGAAGCCTCGTCTACTCACCAATACTGGGAACATGGCAGATCAAGCCGAGCAACAGATTTAACCACTCAACCGTTGTTGTATATCTATGTGTTCATGTGACCAGTGAGAACATAAACCACTGTCTACATGTCTCGCTCGCACTTTCTGAAAAAATCTCTCCAAACATCCTTTTAATTCCAGGTCTCAAAGTTTCTTAGTCACTCTTTTCCTTGTTAACTTTAACTATTAATATTCAAGTAGAAAACAGTTATTTAAAATTGTAATATTTTACAGTAATGCTTATTTGTACTGTTATTTTGAGCACATAAATGCAGACGCGGTGAGACAAAAACATAATGTTTTACTGACATCACATTTTTTAATGGAGCTAAGCTTTAGCTTTAAAATAAGCTTTTGGGAACACTTTACAGAAAGCTGTCATTTGTTACCATTAACAATATATTAACGTGAACACACATTTATTACAGCATTCATTTCATGTTAGCTCATGTTTTTTTTCCTTAACAGTTGCAAGTTATAAAATCATAATTGAGAGAAGAAAAAAAAGAGTCAAGTTTAAATAAATTCTGATGTTTTTTTTATTAGTCCAATTCTGAGGGTTGAAAAAATATGTTTTCTCAGAATTGCAAGTTTATATATCATAATTCTTACTTCATAACTCAAAATTGGGAGTTCAAATCTCAGTTCCAATGAAAAGTCAGAATTGTAAATCTGTGTCACACAGCTGTGAGAAAAAAGTTGGAATTACGAGATGTGAACTACTAGCAATTGTGAGAAAAAAATCTAAATTGAAAAAAAAGCATTGCCTTTTTTATTTTCATTCAGTAGCAGAAAATGACTAATATGTTTGAGATGAAACAACAACTAAATACATGTTGAAGAGAAAAAAATATGAGTACTTACTCATTTTGGCGGTATGAATGTGTGTGCTCTTCAGGTTTTAAGGTCCTCACACACACTGTCCTCTAGTGTCACCCATCAATGGCCTAGAAATCAGAGCGGACACACCATTACAGCAGACTGCTGTTAGCTGTACCTCACCTCCATATCTAACCAAATGTAATCTGAGCCAACAAACAATGATTTCATAGCCAACAACAGCACAGACAACTAAGCACTATATCACCACTTTTCCACAGGCCCTTCATTTACAAGAGCATTTTAATGGAAAACTGTTGACTGGCTCAGGGTTAATTTGACACATTAAAGTTTACTGATGCTAGATCAACTTATTTCATGTGTGTAACAGGATGGTGAGAATGTGTGCTGTGCATGCATGTGAGACCTGAAGGACTGTAACCTGATCCCTGCTTGCACGAGGAACCTGGCACAAAAATTCAAGTCAAGGGGAAAAAAGGCTGAGGGAAATATTTGCCATTTAAAAATTGCCTGATTTTCAGCTCCAAGCATGATTCCAGGCATAAAGGCTCCTCTCAGCAATGCCATACTGTGAATGGGAAAATAGCCGTTCTTCACTTTCAATATTTCAATAAACTGAGGTTTTATCTTAGTTTTGAAGGCTCAACAACATGAAAGATCATGTGGTGCATAATAATATTGTTGACCATGTACTTTAAAAGCTTTAAAATGTGCAATTCTATACCAGTGAGTGAGGAAAAAAAACACTTTTGCACCTAGTAACCTTTTGACGTCCTTCAAAGATATCTGTTCTTCTTGGAAGAGGAAAAAACTAATTTACCACATAGTTGTCAAATGATAGCTTCACATAATATGTAATCTAATTCTTTGAAGAAACCTATTCAACAGCAGCTAACCTTTACGTGGAATGCATGGAATCTATAGTGTCAGCATTCATTTACCACAAACTGCAATTTTCAGCACAGACTTGTCTGGATAAAAATGTTTGAGCACATTGTTTTCAGCATTCACCTCTAGTACATTTGACAAACTATAGTATATTCTAATGCATTCAATTAACAAAATCAGTTTTAATTTAAAAACTAGGTATAAAACCCAGATCCTAAGTTAAGTTAACCTGATATTGATTCTTACAATCCAAAGATGAATCTTGTGGTCTAGGTCTATATTCAGCAGCTGCACGAAAATAAAGTTGTACATCACAGACCACCTGGCAGGTGGCATCACATCCTGCTGAGCAGTCAATGCCACTAGTTCGACAAATAAATAGCATTTTATCCATGCTGTTAGTAATGTGTTTTCATTTAAGTTTTAATGTGATCTGTATTGATAGTGATGCAATTAAAAGGCTACGAACAGTTCTTATTAGTGAACCAAGAACCAAGTGCATCTCGTGTAGTCTAATTTCCCCCATATTTTTTTTTTTTTTTATCATTATATTAATCAATATTTCAAAACATCATTCTAGATCATTCTTAGTAGGGCTGGGTGGTATGATGGTATACACTGTTCAGACTACTAGTGCTGTCAAACGATTAATCGCCTACTTAAGGTTTCATAATATGTGACCCTGGACCACAAAACCAGTCTTAAGTCACTGGGGTATATTTGTAGTAATAGCCAAAAATACATTGTATGGGACAAAACTTTTAGATTTTTTTTGGCCAAAAATCCTTAGGATAGTAAATAAAGATCATGTTCCATGAAGGCATTTAGTCAATTTCTTACTGTAAACATAATAAAACTTTATTATGGATTAGTAATATGCATTGATTAGATCTTCATGTGAGAAATTTAAAGGTGATTTTCTCAGCATTTAGATTTTTCTCTACCCTCAGATTCCAGATGTTCATATAGTTGTACCTCTGTCAAATATTGCTCTATCCATCCACATCATACATCAATGGGAAGCTTATTTATTCAGCTTTCAGATCATGTATAAATCTCAATTTTGGAAAATTAACACTTGCGACTGGTTTTGTTGTCCAAGATCACATATGTGTATGTACACCATGTTTATAATGTATCTATAAATACACACATACAGTAAATGTCTATATTATATGTCTATATTTATATTCACAATTTCTATTATAAATGAGAAAATAATTGGTGGGATGTATTTGATAGAGTAAGAAGCCCTGGAAACTTGCTTTATTTCTAAATGATAGGCGAGTTGTGTTTCACACAACTTATCTGTGTTAGCTTTTGTTTGAATATGCTTGTGTGTCATTTTCGCTTGTTTCCACGATCGTCACTGCCATGGTTGTGAACGCACGTCCTGATTTTGCTGAGGTTTATGTATTCCTGAAATATGTTGACTCATCCAAAAATTCATCTTGGCTCACTCTCTATACCAGGAGGGGTGGGCGATATGGAAAGAGTATCATATCACCATTTTTTTCTGGGGAAATCACGATTTTTTGACAAGATGCGCATAATATATCGTACGATATATATCGCCCAGCACTACTACATCCATCATTTACTCGCTCTCAGCTCGTTTTTCTCTGAATGAGTTTCTTTTTTCTGTTGAACATTGTATTAAATTCAATGGAGGACCAGCTACTGTTTGGTTACTCAAAATATCTTATTTTGTGTTTAGCACAAGAAAGAAATGAATACAGTAAGTGAGTATATTTGACACAATTATAATTTTTGAGTGAACAAGCGGCGGCATGTTTAGATCTGTCCCTTTAAGAGCTGCACTAATCTGATATACTGGCACGTTTTTCTCTTGATTGTTTAATTTTTACTTTAGACACAAGCAACTTTATTATCCACAATCAGAAATAGTCATATTGCCCCTACTTCTAACCTAAACCTAACCTCACCCATGAGTAATGCCTCTCTCTCAGACAGAATCCGATCACAAATTTGAGACGTGCATGTAGTTGAATAAAACTATTAAGCACAATAAGCTGTGAAAAAGAACTCAATCTGCTGCTCATGCTGACTGTCACAGCCAAAGCACGCAAACCTCTCCCCGAGATTGCATGTGATCACCAAATCATATTTCTTTCAGGTTTTATTGTCCTGCAATGGCCAAAACACACACAATTGTGTCAGAAATTTCCATCATGTGGAGTACTCACATAAACACAGTGGGTTATGGGTTATATAAAAGTAAAGAGTTGTGTGAAAGCACAATGTGTATCATTACATTACATCAGTAGTCTCATTTACCTGCTGCTGTCTTGCATTATTTTTGTTACCCAGTCACAAAAAAAAAATCAGTGCAAGCTTGATTGATACACTGAAGACTATGGAGTGTTTCATTTATATTAGGGCTGCACGATTATGACCAAAAAAAACATAATTGTTGATTATTTCCATGAAATTGTGATTGCAATTATTAATTATGATGACCAATTTACACTAAATGGTGTTAATAATATTGTTAAATCTTAAGCATGCAGAATAACATAAGCAGACTCTGAACGACTACATATTCATGGCGTCTTGCAATTAAAAATCCAAGAAAATTGATTAATTGTGCTGCCCTAATTTATATGCTTTATTCACTTGATTTTTTTTAAATATTTGCTTTATTCTTTGTAATTTGTTGCTTTTCCATATTTTTAATAATAAAAAATCTATATAATTAAAATAAATTATTAATAATTACAATAAATAACTAATATAGCTATATTGAGATATATATCATTATCATGAAAGAAAATGTCCTCATACTACATTATAATATTAGTCACATCACCCACCCCTAATTTGCTACATTAGCTCGATTTTTTTGTTTTGTTTTTCAGTAAAAGTGTTGCATATAAACGACTTAACATCTTTTCGAAATCAGTCCTGAACAAGACGACCAGCTGAGCTATTGAAGGGGAAAACCCACCAACGGTGACTCTAGAGTCTCATCAGCCTGCTTTCATCAGCATATCCTGATCTTTAAAAGCAAAGGCCTGAATAGGACTGCATCATCAGTAACGATATTACCCGACTGTGCTTCACTGGCAGGCTTCATCAGGCCTGCAAAACTCTCTTTTCATCTACTTACAGCAGACCGGAGGAGAGAGGACTAACTGGACATTGTGCTGAGAATTGCTCATCCTTCCAAACTTACAGTGACTGCTGAAATGATAAACTAAACAAATGAGGTAAGGAGCGTGTGAGCACAAGCAAGCTTTTGTTTTGGTGCCTCTGGTCATGCAGCTTCAACTGAACCATGAGAAATTACAGAGGTCAGACGTCATTCATTTGCACACATTCAGCCGAATACCCTGAGTGGCACCCAGGTGGCCTGGCCAAACACACTCGATGAGTCAGTACCGCCCCCTCTGACATCTCTCTATACATATATACAAGTCCAAGTTAAACAGACCCTCACCACAACCCTTCACAGAGGGTTTGGTGTGAAAGCTTTTTCCTTTAAGCATGACCTGAATGGATTTATGATGAAGTGATGCCACACCACTGAAAACCTAAGTTTGTAAAACACCAACTCAACTACCTATCTGACTTTAGGTTCTCCTTCCATCTTTTGTTGCTTCACTTTCTTTCAATTTACACTGGAGCATAAACTCTGAAGTCTAGACTTCTGAGATGTAATAATGACAAGTGGGTTAACAGCTAAAATAGTGAATTTTAACCCGAACTTTAACTTAAAAATCGTTAATATATATAAGCTTTTCTATAATACATGGGCACTATCATCTGTGCGTTTTTTCTAAATTGCAATACACTGTAATGAAGAAATGTCGCAAAGCTGAATATACAAGCAGATTTTGGTGTAGAAATAAAAGACGCAGAGCAGAAACACAACAGACAAAATGCATTTTCAAAATGTTCATGAAAAAGCATACATTCAAGCCTTATTCCATAAGATTTATACCAAATAAAAGAAATTCAATGGTTTCCCAAGTAACTTCCATTCCAATTATGCGACAATTTCTCCATAAGAAACTAGCTTTTGAACACGTAGGCTGCATCCAAATAGGCATACCTGGTGAAAAACTAATATTAATACAAATTAATACTAAAATCTATCTATCTATTAATAGGAATGACCCAGGATGACTGAAAAAATACTTTTGGTGTAGTATCAAACTTCTTTCACGGGCACACTTTTATTTCAGTATTGTTTTTTCATTTTGTGAAAATCTAAGTGAACAGTTTACGTTGAACGTTCAGCTGAACAACATTATGCTAAAGCTAAAGACTGTCCATGTTGACTCAGGACGCTGTTTTAAATCCTGTCACACCAAAGAGCTACACTCACATGGTTATCCATAATATATTTGTCCCACATTATACAGTATCTCACAAAAGTGAGTACACCCCTCACATTTTTGTAAATATTTTATTATATCTTTTCAAAGGACATTGCTAAAGATATGAAACTCTGATAGAATGTAAAGTAATCATTGTACAGCTTGTATAATGGTGTAAAGTTGATGTCCCC
>JAUCMT010000068.1:7922769-7964498 GCA_032357475.1 Enteromius thamalakanensis
TAAATTAATAGAAAAAAATTGCAGCCTTATGCGATTTAGAAATTGCATGTGCTTAAATTGCGATTTTTTAGCGATTGTGATTAATTGTACAGCCCTATCCGCTAATGTAGACTATTAAATACGCAGTTTTCAAACGTATTTACTTTAACTTCCTAGGTAATATAAAATTGTATGACACTTTATATGAATCCAAAATTACAAAAACATATACTTATATTTAATTGTTTGATCAAAATTATTGCTAAGGACAGTCGGGTAGTCACTGGATATTGGTAGGGACTTTTGCGGTATTGTGATTTTTCGCAAATTGGATGCACGCACAACAACTGACAGAGCACCCTTTGGCATTGTATAATGACAGAGCTAGCTGCAGTGTTTGAATTAGTATAATAAAAGCTGGATGTAACAGTCGGGGCAGAGGTAAAAAAAAAAAAAAAATCCTAAAAATGGGTCACAGAGCAAAACAATCTACTTTTTATTGAGTCTCTCGCCCCGTCTTGGTCTCATTTTCTGTTTCTCCTGTTTTTAATTACCTTGTGGTAAGTATGTGTGGAATCTGGAGAGGCCGTCCATGGGCCGTATCATCTGCACCAGCGTTGTTTTGCTTGTATCCCTTTTCCAGTATTTGCAAGGATCTCAACATATTTCTTGACTGTTCCTGCCCCCAACCACCCCTCGCCTAATTTTCAGCTGTTTAGTCTGTGGCTGGTTTTCCCAGCCGTGGTGCTGGCACTGAGGCTGTTGGCTTTTGTTCATGGAGGGGCTTACAGTACAAGAGATTCAGAGGCTTACAGCAGAAATCCCCCCCCTTGGGTTCCCAATGCTCTAGAGTGACTAGACTAAATGCTTCCTGTCAGCTCCAGGGTAGACATAAAAAGAAATATTACAGATGGTGGAAAAGACAGTGTTTTATCACTAGGTCATGAACTAGTAAACAGGCAGATCTGTGTAAGTTGCAGTCCATGCAGTGTTTTCATGTTAAGGATGTGACACAAAGACACATTCTCAGCACAGGAAAAAGCACAATAAGCAGACTAACTCTCCATGCTGGTATTGCCCTTAATGAATCTATCTCTTCTGGTATCAGAGTCCTTTCTTCATGAGGCACTTTCTAAACTGACTGATTTGGTAGTTGATTTGAGTGCTCAATAATCAATTACTGATTATGAAGTGTTCTCTAATGTGGGGAAATCACAAAATGCAGACCAGTGTTTTTGTCGAAATGTTAACAAATGTGCACAGTGACATAAACAGTGATTTTCAACCAGTTTTCCGGGGGTTTACTTGGCATTGGAAATATTTTGGTTATGTGAATTGCACATGGTCAACCAATATTTGCGTTTTCCATGGCATGCACTAATATCAAGAAAGAAGTCTGGCCATGAGAATACAATGGTAATACACAAATACAAACGATTTCTCTTTCTAATAATGTTGAATATTCAAAAGAACACATTTGATTTCTAAAGGATCATGTGCCACTTATGACTGGATTAATGTCTTCTAAAAATTCAGCTTTGGCACATTTATTTTTGATCATTTAAATGCAGTCTTGGTGTGTCTGGTAACTCTTGTGAATGGTAATGTCGAATACAATGCTGTACACACACAGAACATTTTAAACAACTGACAGTAGAACAGCTGTCAGGAGCATGGCTTATAAATAGAACTATTTAGAACCTTTTAGTTCTAGTTAGAATAAATGTGCTTTTTGCACTGTATGTTCCTTCATTATGATAGCATCACGTGATTCCACAAACACATTTTAAGATTGTGCCAAAGACCTTTTTATTAAAGTATACTGATGGGCCTGTGTGGGAAATAAAAAAATTGTTGGGAAACACTGACCTGTAGCATTCCCTACTGTATAGCACTAATGCTGATGCCGAGCAATGTTGCTGGGCGCTTCTGGAAAATGTTGCGGTCAACAACGGGTAACCAGGTGAGATACAGGGCCCATGACCGGTTTAATATATCTAGATAGAAACATGCTACCTATTCTCAATGGGAAACAACACTGCTCAAGTAAAGCGGCTTCTGTAGAACTGCTTTTTGGTTAACTTATTTCAAAATAGATTAACCTTACATTGTTATCAAACTGAACCAACACTGAGCTGGCTTCAGCTAAATAATGACATCACTGTCTTTAAGAGCTGCTTCACAGCTAAATCTTAATTGTCTCCATGTAGCAGGCTTTCCGTAATTGATTTAGCCATCTTCCTGTTTATTACCGTGAAGCTCCTTTTAAACAATCTAAAGTGCTTGACTTCACACATGAGCAAGAAAACCTCCATTTAGGTCCATGGCAAATAATGTTTTCTAGCTGTAGTGAATCATTTTGACCTAGGGGTCAGTATGTAATTACACAAACATGCTTGAATGTCTGCAGAGCTTCAAGGTGCGTTAACTAAACCATGTATGACTGACTTTGGCTGATAAAACTGACATCTCATCATTCACACAGTGTGCTCTAAATAAATAAATAGCTGGCACATCTGTATGGCATGTGTGAGACTTATAGCAGGTATAAATTGCATAGCAGTTAAAATACTCACCTGAACTTAACGCAGGTGAAAGAGGGCTCTTCACAGAGACACCTTCTGTCCTGTCTTCAGGAACTCGGTGTATATCGTGAAGACAAACGTAACAGTTAATGTAATGTGACTGTCCACAGATATCCAGGCCGCTGCCATTGCTAAAGCGCTTCCAGGCCCTGAGGGTCTCCTATGTCACCCATCAAACTTATTCCTCAGAGCAGTCAAGAGAAGAGACCTCTTAACACACAACGTAACTTCCAGTTTTATGATGACACAAAGTAGCAATTATACTATGAAGATATTGTGGTTGTGTCAGTAACGTTATATGTATCACTTTGTGTAGACAGCATAACTAGCACTGCATGGAGAATCCAAAATAAATCCGGTTTAAAAACCTGGTGTCCAAGAATGTATGAGAACATATGAAAATAGCACAAGTGCTGCAGATATGAGCGAGCTGTTATTCGTAATAGCAGACCGGAGGAAAAGAAGGGATTTCCGTAATTTTGATGGCTTCTTTTCCTGCTAGGTTTGCATATTTTCCCTCTCTGTCGATTGTGTCTGGCCAGCTCACTGCACAAAGCTACAGTTTTCACTTTTCTGTAGAAAGGCGAATCGGTAGCAGTCCGTCTGTGTCAGTGAATCCTGCGCGCAACAACTTTGCAAAGCCAAATAAACACGAAAACGAGCCCTCAGCTCGATGCTTGCACATTCTCCGCATTGTTGTGCGACAAATGATTATGAATGAAGGCATGTGACTGTGAAAGCAGCCTTCGGGTGTCCACTTTACCGAAGCAAAAGCTAAAGACGTACGAGGAGAAGTGCACAGGAATCGCGCTGTCGAGGATCTGGACAAAAGAGCGTGCGCCTCACTCGCAAATTCCTCTTTCCGTCGATGACGGCTGAACTCAGCGAAAGTTAAAACTCGCAGAAAGTGCGAGAAATGCGCTCCCAGACGGCCGCGCGAGCGGGTTTTGGTGATGTTAGGCTGGAGAGGAGCTCTTGGGGCGACATTAGTCCTGGCGTTCTCGTGATGTTGTTGATGATAAGCAGCAGATGCTAGAATGAATCTTTAGCGCAGTGAGTTTCCTGACAGCCAAACAGCAGTTCGTCACCGGAACCCAAAAGCTCGTTTCCTTCAAAAGCAGCCCAAAGTTCGTCATGTTAGTGCCCATGCACGGATGGAATCACGCTCAGGGGTTTTTTTTCAGCGCGGTCGGTGAGAAACAATGCATAGCGTCTGTAATTTCCGTGACATGTTCAAGATGACAACTGTGGCGAGCACTCGGAGTTTGTGTACGCTCGGGGGCGCGCTGTTCCTCTCTTCGCTTCTCTTACGCTCGGTGACGTGACGCGCACACGTTTATGACGTAGCAGTCAGAAGTGAGATTTGTGAGATTCTCAGACCCATCTCTGTGTTTTCATACATGGACCAACCTGTTTAGAAGCATTTTCAGTAATATATTTGACCAAAATCAAGTTCGTTTTAAAGGAATTAAAAGAGATAAGAAGTTACCTCTCTTGTTCCACGTTTCCCAAAATTAAAAGTTTAAGTTTCAAAATTATGAACGATAAATATCCATCTAAACTATATCATATTAACTATATTGAGGAAAACATTTAACAAAAAAAAAGGAATTTGTCTTGGTAAACTTTTGCTTGACAAGAACAGCAGAATAAACAAGAATAAATAATAGAACAGTGAGGTAAACAATTGTAAGAGAAGAACGTTTCCTCAGTTTATAAATGAAGCTATTACATTATCCATTTTAACAAGTTTAGTGACTCATAGTATCTTAAAACCCCTTCTGCAAAAATATGTACATGCATTAGTATTTGAATTGTTATATTTTTGTATAGATTTCATTTTAGTTTCTAATTCAAACTTTACCACTACCATGTAATATAAATTAGAGTTGTGACTATTGTATTTGCGTGTGTAATTGGACAGTGTATATTTACAATATTTGTGTTGCTTGTAAATAGACAATTGAAAGTGCTGAAAATCTGAGGTTTGCTTTAATGTCTTGTATTTTAAAGAATATATTTTAGTCATTGTAATGAGGTTTTTAGAGCTTTCACTTTAAGAATTACCATTGAGAAATGTTATCCGTCTTTGTAATTTTTGTAAAATGTCTTTATTTATTGATTTTAATTTCAGTTTTAGCTTAGGACATCAATTTCATATTTTGAGTTAACATTTAATTTTCTTCTCTATAAGAAAACATTGATACTAAGGGTTGATCAACACCAGCATATCGTTTATTGTTTTTCTCCAAAAGGGTGTACAAAAATGAGAAAAGAAAAGGAGGAGAAAAAGATGAGACAAGACTGTGGAAAGTGAAAGAAAGCAAATTCACATTTTATTATAAATTCTTGTAGCAGTTGAACCGGAGGGCTGATAAAAGTACTTGATGATGGGGGACAAAAGAGACAAGTTAAGAGCCAAGACCTCCTTCTGCTTTAAGGCCACCTTGTTCCACTGATCAAGTTTTAGATATAGAGTAATACACTTTGCGTACATTTATCTCCTCTCACTTAACGCATGCAGACAAACAGCATTCAAAAATAATCTTTTGCAACCTTAAATATCCATACATTTACAAAGACACACTTACTTTTCAAGAACTACAAATCCATCAGAAAAGAGCAAAGTACCTTTTTCCTATTTGTTCTGTAGTTTATAAAATACCTTGATTGTTTGCAGGATATTGTGTCATTTGTACCTTGGCGCACTGCGTGCAAACACCTCACAATTGGCATAAACACAGTGATTTGTGTCTGTGACAAGTTTGTTACAAAATTAAAAGCACATTTGGAAAGAAAAGAAAATGCATTGAAAAGAATACCGATGAGAAAGTTGTTTTTAAATAGCTGATGATTGTTTTGTTTTTGGTGGGGGCGAGAGGGTTTAGAAGAAGCTGAAAACAAAGTTGTTCTTAAAAATGAATCAACTAAACTAAAAAAAAAAAAAAACTAAAATAAGGCTTAATATTAAAAGATTTCATTTCATGCTTTCGGAAATTCACCTTAACCTCGCAATGCATTTCAATTTCACAGTCATCTTAAATATACACACACACACAGGGATTTTTGTGGCGTTCAAGTTGTTGAAAATATTTGGGTGATTTTCAATGGCTTAGCAAGTCTAAATGGAGAAAGCTCCTTAAACGTACAGACAAAAGGCCATTGCACTGGAAGGCAGACGAGACATTTGCAAACACAACAAGCCATTATCATGGGCCTAAACCTAAAGGCAAAACTACCTACAGACCACTTCCTTATGGCATTTAACAAATACAGCTTTACTGCGTTACACTACAAAACCAAAGAAGCAACAGTATTAAAACACAGAGGCATCTCAATCATTAAAAGAAACAACATGATGGCATTAATGATGTTTGTACACAAATACATGAACCTCGGAGAGGTCACAGCTTATGGCCACAGTGACAAGTCACAGTTTCACGCTGACATGTGCATATATAACCTGGGATGGAAGTGTTCATTTAGATGTACAGCACCCCCTTCCTGCTCAAACCCCAACTGCTAAATGATTTAGGGCGTAAAATGATTCGTTTAGTGAACAACTGCTCCTAACAATGAACACTAGGGGTGACACTGCTGGATCATTGTGACCCATCCGTACTCCTGAGCAATGCTTCAGAGCCACACGGTTACGCATGTGCTCAAAGTCCCACAAAACCTCGTCACAGAGAAGCCCAAAGGAAACTATGCGATGACAGGAAGTGGTGGAGTGAGGGGGGGAGGGGAGGCAATGGTGCGAAGCATCATAAATGTCATTTCCTCTGAGACCTAGTTCCCTGTGATATATCTTAATTTTGTTGTACAAGCTTGGTCCCACGCAGCAAGGCATAAGTACAGTACAGTGCATCACAGTACATTCCCTCAGCTTAGTGGTACTTATGTACAAATGCCTTTACAAGAAATCACTGAGCAACAATAGAAACAAAAACGTTAATAAAAGTTAGAAAAATAAAATAAAACAAAACAAGGAATATTGACGTTTGATAAAATGGGCATAGATATCACTAGATGGCAGAGAATAACCAATATTATGTCAAGGAGTATCATCCAAGACACTAGAGGGCGCCAGAAATGATGGCTAATATGAGACCAAGTCTAAATCTTAATTTGGAATCAAATTAATTTTAAAGTGGTAGATAAACATTGAGCAAAAATTGTGGTTACAGCTACACTTGGTCAAGGATACTCGTGCTTAGGAATGATTGGATCACAGATTTGACAAGATCGGTCAAATATGAATTCTTAAAATCAAAAGAAAATAAAACAAGGATGAAAAAGAAGTGTGTGTGTGTACCCTGTAGATTCACAGATAAAATACCCCGCGCCAGCAAAGCAGAAAAAAGGCCTGTTTAGCCATTTAGTTTGAAAACAGTACAGATTGCTGTAACTGAAGTGAAAGACATAATCTCAATCATAAAACAAAACAATTAAGTTTACTATGTACATAAAAGATTGCTGAATAATCTTGATGCAACAACCCAGAATCTTTACCTGAGTGTATCTAAACCATCTGGAAACCTTTCACGACAGAAAACCAACTGATACTGCCAGACAGGACTGTAATGACGCTAATAAGTGAATCGTTCCACCTCTATAGGGACAAAGATTTTGGTCAATCAACTAACTGTTTACTCCACAACACTACAAAAAAAACTAAACAAAATTACATTTTCTAAAGCTAATTAACAATTAAAACTAGGCGGAGAAGGAAGGGTGGGAGAAAATAAAACGAACAAACAAAAAAGACCCTAATCAACTGTATCACATTATGGTGGTATATTTGTGATTGTGTTGTGATATCATGAGAAGCCTGGATCAACTGCTTGTGTGCTTGAAATGCGTGTGTTTGTGTAGATGCATGTGTGTACTGATGTGGGCAGAGTATATAAAGGGTCATTATCACTGGCTAGGGAGGGGAAAGGTGCTTTGGAAAATCACTGAGGATTATGGCGTCTTGGTGATGCTCTCTGCATCCTTGGAGGTCCAGAGCTCCTTGTGCTGCTTGCGCCCGAAGCCCTCGTCGTAGTTCCCTTTACTCTTGAAGAGCTGCTGGAAGTGTGGTTTGCAGTAGAACTCCCCCTGCAGTGCTGCATAGGATCCCAGACTGCAGAAGACAAGAGAACGTTACAAATACGTTACTAAAACAAATAATAACAATAAATGTTGCAGCATTGAGTTGACAAACAAGTGACGGAAGCTTTATAAATGTTTGTTTATATTCCAAATAAGTGCTGGGTTGTTGTGTTTTTGTTTTTACTTTTGGTTCATCAAAGCACCGTAAATAGAAGTATAATTTTCCTCAAATCTGCATATCAGAAAGTTTCTGAAGGATCATGTGACACTGAAAGCTAAAGTAACAGCTGGTGAAAATTCAGCTTTGCAATCACATGAATGCTTTTTAAAATATATTATAATAATATTCCACACTAGGACTTTTTGTACTGTGTTTTGGATCAGATACATGCACCCTTGATGAACAAAAGAAGACCTCTATCAGTTTACGCTCCATGTTTAACGGCTCTAGTTTTTGGTGTATTTTCAGGCTGGGCTGGTGAGGAAGTGTCTAACCTGAGTTTGGTGTTGCAATGCTTGCAGCAGAAGCAAGTGGCGTGGAAGATGAGGTTGTTGGCCACCAATCTCTCCATCGGGTACACGGTTTTCTCACATGATGCACATGTCTCCTTCTGGGTCTTGAAACTGAAAGACTGGTGAGAGGCACAGGCAAAGATGTTGGTTTAAGAAGCAGATACAAATATTACTTAATGACTTCAGAATATTGACTTGCACTCTGTGCGTGTGTGTGTGTGTGTGTGTATATAAATAAATCAATGTGTGTGACCCTGGACAACAAAACCAATTGTAAGTGTTCATTTTCCGAAATTGAGATTTATACAGTACATGATCTAAAAGCTGAATAAATAAGCTTCCCATTGATGTATGATGTGGATGGATAGAGCAATATTTGACAGAGATACAACTATATGAACATCTGGAATCTGAGGGTACAGAAAAATCTAAAGCTGAGAAAATCACCTTAAAAGTACTCACATGAAGATCTAATCAATGCATGTTACTAATCCAAAATTAAGTTTCGGTTTTCGGTAAGAAATGGACTAAATACCTTCATGGAGATATTAACTATCCAAAGTATTTTTGGCAAAAAAAAAATCAATAATTTTGACCCATACTATGTGTTTTTGGCTATTGCTACAAATATACCCCAGCGACTTAAGACTGGTTTTGTGGTCCAGGGTCACATATAGAAAAGTGATGTACCTTAGAACGCTGAACGGGCTTGTCATCAGATGTGTTCCTGTTGTCCTGGAAACAAAAAAACAAAAGAAAAATAATAAAAAAAAAAAAGAAGTCAGTCAGTCAGTCAGTGGTCCTAAACAAGTTGCCCATGGCAACACTTCTTCAGACCGAGCCTTATGAACACAGCATAATCCCGCCATCATCCATTCAGCATCACTAATGTCCTTTTAACCTGACACTCCAAAAATGTTCCTGCAGTGGACTTTTGTAAGTGTACCCACATGCACAAATGCATGAAGACTAAGCCCTGCGAGTTACTCTAACTTTGAAATAAAGACCCTTCTCACACACACACACGCTTTCGGTTTCAGCCGGTCTAAAGCTACAATATAACATTACATAACACAAGCCATGTCCCACAGTCAACTCTGCACCAAATATCCGAAACAGCTGCCAGCCTGAACAGGCCACCAAATTACGCACAGGAGAAATTGGGAACTTAAGAATCGAGGATTTACAGAGATTTCAGGCAAAATGCTAATGACAGGGTCAGGGTTTGGGACACACCTGCACAACACTGAAAACAGACCCACGAGAGTCCCAAATGTTTTTAATACAGTGCGCTGTAAGAATCATCTGCTGAGCCGACAGGTTTTTATGTAACTGCTCAGGTCTGTCAGAAAGCCAAGAGCAGATCTCCACCTCCACTACTGCATCTATACTGGTCTCTTTCGTGGAAATCTAGATCTTGAATCGCACACAGATCTGCTGGAATAACAGCTCACACTCATGCCCACTGTTGTTGTATCTCTAGTTAAAAAAAAAACAGCAGTGTACTTGCTTGGTTCAGACAGGCAGCACAAGTATTAGTAATGACCATTATCTCACATCAGACACCCAATAACACCACTTTTCACAAATTACAGCCATTATCGAGAGAGACTCACTCACGACCGGAAATGAGATTACAACCTCTCAGCCTGAACATGATAATATTTAGACAAGAACATTATGTGTATCAGGTACACAGTAAAAACGGAGTACAATTTCACAATAAATAAAAACACACTAAACAAAAAAAAAGATGCATGCTCACATGCTACAAAAGGTGAATAACTAATTACATTTGAGTAAAATACTTGTTTTATACTGGTTTTTGGATGTGAAAAACAACAAGTCATTGTATATTTACAGTGAAAAACACAAATTGACTATCCCAGAATTCTTTTGCATGGCACTTCACATATTAGGTTTTTTTTTTTAAATAGGTTTCGATGTATTTCTATTTATTTTTTCCCCTTCAGTTGCATAGGTCATGGATTTATCTTATATCTAGTGTTCAACAAATGTTTATTGTATTATTTCAGTAATGTGTGATACCATGATTGTGTTCAGTGCCTGTGTGAACAACACTACGCACCTTTAATACATTAGTATTTACAGTCTCAGTGGAAAAGCAGTTTGTGATGAGCTTTGATCATGTGACTCATCACCAACTTTTCTTGGTGGTCATCAGTAATTATAATGGTACAAAACACACATTGCTGCCATATTCTTACGGTACATTTCTGAGAATTTTATTTTTTTTACTGCAAAGTCACATTTACTAACAAATTCTCTTGAATCATTGCATGTAATTATACATTTTTCAAACACACACAACATTTGTGTTTTCACTCCATTCTATGAAAACCATGCATTCAAAAGATTTACAACAAAAACAGAATAGAAGTAACACGGTTCTGCATTTGCATCGACACATTTCAAAACATGTGTTGCAAAAGGAAGTGCAACGTGTGTCTGCATCAGCTCGTGAAGTGTTTTTTGTGTACGGTGCATAATATGCTCATCGCCTGGGCAGTAAAGAAAGAACCATTTACTATGTATTAGCCAATGCTATGCAATAAAACGAGAAGCCAACATGATTGAGCTTTATCTGATAAAGTCACAAACACACCCTTAGTGCAAGACAACCCTCAGCCCACTTCCTGTTTCAGAGCATTTGTGTAACACATTTGTTTCAGAGTCATTGCCAGATATATTTACATATTTGTGTGCATTTAGCAGTATCAAAAACAAAAAGCTACACTTAAAAAAGTAACTATAAAAAGGAGACTTTAAATTCTATTATGTGGCTAATACTGCCATTTATAAAAAATAAACGTTTAAGCCCATTTTTTTATCTTCTAGTTAGTAGAAATGCAATAAAATGATGCCACAAACTATTCAATCCAAAACAAAGATGCTTGGGTCAGTCACAGTTGTAATGGTGGCAAAAACGGGATTAGAGATGTGTGAGCGTGTTAATATACACACACACACAAGAGAAGCGCACAAAGCAATGGAGCAGGGTACTATCTCAGCTTGTGCCATCTGTCCCTTTTTGCCTTATTTGTACATAAGATGAAGAAAAACACACTCCCTCAGCACACATGCAGATAGCACTGCTGCCCAACCGTCTGCACTGTGGCAGGAAGGAGTGGTGACACATCTTCTTCCTGTGCTGTGCTCTCATGCACTTTATGATGATGAGGTCCAATCCAGCATCCCTAGAGACCCTCAAAAATCAGTCATCAGCTGACACCGAGACACAGATTTAGTGCTGTATGATTTATACAGTCATGAGACCCTGAGGTTTGCTGCATTATAGTTCACATTACCAGCTCTTCTGGGTTTCACAATGACACTCTCAGAAAAAAAACCCCAATCTCTTTCAACCTTGTTTCAAAAAACACTACCTTGCATGTGAATGTCACCAGAAAATAAATTCAATCAGGCCATTAAACAAAGTGATCATTATGCTACAGTGTTTTAAATATTTTTTTCGGACCCTGTTAATACTCTAATAGGAATTTTAGATATAGCCATATACTTCAAAAAATGACAATAAATAACGCATCTCAAACATTGCACTGTGTATGAGCAGTTTTACCAGACAAGAGGAATTTTATGCATGATATGAATACTTTATTCATTCACCAAAAAAATAAAATAATAAACTGTCATTAAGTTTAAGGTAACTGGCCATCGCAACAGTTAAGTCACAGAAGTTGCAAAAACTAATTTTAAAAATGGAAAATCCACTTTATTTTATTTCCAAAGGAGGACATCGAATATTTTCTGATTAGTGATAAGTGAGTCAAAAGAAAGGGGGGTAGAGAGAGAGAGTGTGAAAGACAGCACTAATCATCCAAAATTACCAATAGAGCAAATAGATGGGCTGCAGGTCATTCTGTGACCCAGGGTATAAATATTTAAACATTTGCTCCTGTCTCAGACACTGAAAGATTTGTGATTCAGGGCTCTAGAGTGCGACCTAATTTCTCAATTGTGCGACTAAAAAAAAAAAAATCTGTGGTCGCACCGGTGCAACCAGCCATTCGACAGGAAGAAAAAAAAAGTCTCAGCGGCTCTGAAGGTCTCCCTGTGGTTCAGCGACACGCAAGCTGACGGAGTTTGCTGCACCGCGTAGCATCCAGTATAGACACCAGAATAGGTTTTATTGTATTTTGTCACATCCACCGCGCTGTTTGCGTCCGGTGTAGATACGGCGAGAGAGTAGCCTAGGCCTGTCAGATAAATAGAGTGGATGTAGCCGCTGATAAAAGAAGATGAAAAGAACAATTGACAACTTATTGTTAAAGAATGTTAAGTTAAGGCTTGATCCGTCAGAGAATTATTTAAGCACAAAACTGACTGAAGTAACATCAAATATGGCGATGTCCGTAAAACTGAAAGTCATATCACTTTTTGGCACAACAAGAGTCCAATTTAGCTGTGAGTTTTTTTTTTATTCAAACCCTCATTAACCAAACAGCAGCTTTTTAATTTAAGTGGGCAACGCAGCACGTGTTCTGAGAATGCAGTTGTGAGTCCGAAAAATTTACTGATGGTAGACGACGGGCCGGGCTGGGTTCGGACAGATTTTAGGAAGGATGCTCTGGTTCGGGTCGGGCTCGGTCACATCAGCGTGAATGTGCACCCGTGTTATAACGGTGCTCTTAGCCCTGTGTGCACTGATGCTCTCATCTGTTGATGTTTTCGAACGCCTTCCTACAGTTGCTTAATAAAAGCGGGCTTTCCACACAAAAAAAAGTGCATGTCACTAGTTTTAGAAAAAAATTATATTGGGCTGGAATCGGGCTCGGAAATAAATATCTTAATGCCTGTGGGACGCGGGCCGGGCTCGGACAGAAAAATACGGCCCGATCCGCACTCTAATGTGAATACAGCCTGGAAAAAATTTAGTCTAGAGCCCTGTGATGCCCTGCCATTACCAAAAGTCAGCATTTTCAGCCACACACTGCACACACACACAGCATTCACTCTCCATTGCTCTTCCTCTATACTACTGGACTGGAGACACTCTTTTAATCTCATTAGCTGGACAAAATCGTATCAGCTGCTCCCAATGGGTCCAGACAGCCAGGGGAATAAGCAGGAGTTCAGTGCACTGAGGAGGCAACCCACGCAACCTCTGTTCACCTTGTGTTTGATGCATCTTGTGATCTTTCAGATGTGATCTGGGATGCACAGAACCCTTACATGTGTGCTACCACAACAAATCTGCCTCAACGTGCAGTCCCATGCATTGTAGATGATGGCTAATAATGGGTGTAAATGGCAATCTGTTTCGGGTGACCACTTGTGGATGGATCCTCTGGAATATTAGGTAAAAACAGGCCAACCTACACATGGAGTGAATGATTTGGCTGATGTCCCTTTTACCAGAATCTGCCGAGCTAATAATTCTTAAAGAACAAGAGAAATGAGTCATATTTAGAAGACAAAACTCTTTTGTCAAGATTCCTGGCAACACAAATAGGATGTTCATGCAGCAACCCTGAGGGAGTCTGGCTGGGCTCCATGAATGAGAAGCAATGTTTTAAAAGACGCTGGAAGGCACATTTTTGCAAAACTCAAGCTATGATTGATCTCTCTGTAACTAGAAAAGCAAAATGAGCCTTCTGGCAACAAAACACATCCATTATTTACCAAAGGACACATTAGTTGACACATTATCAACTAATTTTCCAAAAGATTCAGTCATTTTGCATTTGCATTGCTTTTAAGTTTAGCTAACTTACATACGATGGTTATATAATGTTTCAAATGAAAGATTCAGTTTGGCTTAGCCAAATTTCTACCTCGTGTTTTGTTTCGTACTTTGGACTTAAGTGCTTTTCCAATCATTATAGTGCTCATTTTCATAAGTCAGAGCTGACTGAATTCTTGCTAAGTTCAGAAACACCCTGAATGTGAATGATCGTGTGAAGGTATTTCCATGTTTAAACACTAAAGAAGAACATGAAAGTCCTCTTCAATGCACCGAGCCGCAGACAGAAGCTGATGCTGGAGTCTACACGCGGATGTGAAACTGTAAAAGTGTTTAGGCAGGAAAAAAACAAATCTGAAGAAAACTGAACAGGAGGTTTTCAAGAGAAGGCTTGTGGGCAGGGTTGAAGAGGAACGGTCTAATGTTTCATTCAGGGAGTACACCTTGGACCAAGAGAAAGTGTACGGTGTAAGATTTCACCTGTTAAAGCTGGAGTGGCGCCACTACAACACAACTGCAAAAATAATGATTGCTTTCAGACACATTTTAAAAAGAAACTAAAAAAAAAGAGGGGGAGAGGGTTCATGCTTGCCCTAAAAATCACAAAACATTTGCAAAAATGAGCAGAAGACCACTTGATCTTTACTTAGAACGGTACAGCTAGGACAC
Source organism: Enteromius thamalakanensis (assembly GCA_032357475.1). Taxonomy (NCBI): domain Eukaryota; kingdom Metazoa; phylum Chordata; class Actinopteri; order Cypriniformes; family Cyprinidae; genus Enteromius; species Enteromius thamalakanensis. The sequence continues at coordinate 7,937,335 of JAUCMT010000068.1, forward strand.
ATCCCCTTTTGAAGCCTTTCAAACGTGTTCAGACAGAGTTCGAAACTTGATCTAGGCACTTCGTGGTACTGCACAAAACACAGCCATCAGCATCTACCATACCGTGATCTTATCACAAGAAAGGGAGTGTGTTTTGCACTCAGAAATCATAAGGCATACACAGAAGAACCGCCAAGAGACATCGCTCTTTTCAATGGAATTTGACAAACATTGTAGAGATGGCAAACCTCTTCTCTTTTGCCCTCTCACATGATCATTTTCACACAGGAAAGCCATTTTAGCACCTGTGTCTGCAACAAAAGAGCCACTGTACGAAGGCTAGAAGTGTTCAATATGTCTCAAATTGGCTTAAACTCAATGCCATTAAGGGCTTGACATGCCAAACATACTTAAGACTCAAACAACTGTATTAACATACTAAAAAGTACATATTACACCATTAATACTGATAATGTCATTAAAACCGTACTGCTGGGACACCACAGATAACCACAGCATCGACTACAGCTAGTCACTCAGTGGAAAGTTCTATCTAGGCCTATGGAGCAAGCCTAATTTCTGCTCTTTCTCCATATAAGGAGACCGTTTTTGCACGGAAAAAAAGGGTTCCATTATCACTCTGCAGAGGCTGTCCCAGAGTCCTTGTTGGCATAATTTCATTAGTATGGAGATCTAAGAATAGTCAAGAGACTAAGAGTAGCCCATGGACTAAAACCTCAGTGTGTGACATTCAGCTTAAACAGGAACATCACTGACGCACAATGAGCAAAAACACTGCATCTGATGGTAGACTTGAATGGATGAACACACCTAGATGCCCGTGATTAAATTATCTGATATTCTTTAAATTTGAAACAAAAATAAAAAAATCCACTATGGATGATTTCTCAGGGCCTCCCAAATTCCAGGTGTTTCAAATTGTTGTAACTTGCAGGAACGTAATCCTGCAGGTTACAACAACTCGAAACACCTGGAATGGCATGCCTCCACGTTCGCTTCTGACAACAGGACAGCTGATGCCGCAGGCGGTCATCTCCACATGAATAATCGGTGTATGCAATCTTCAGGGCTTAGTTTCATCTGGAAACCCTAAGGGCCTCTGCCGTCTGCTCTTACCTTCAGCGGACAAGACAGATTGGCACCTCTAATGAAAGAAGCCATCATTAAAAAGCAACACTCCGAAAGGGGTCATGTTTAAGTTTATTTGTACCATTTGCTTGAGCTTTCGCAATCTCTCTTGCACATCATTTGCTGAAACAGGCAGTTTCCTTGTGCTGCTGAATGCCCAATGGAGCCAATTTAACTGAGACCATACACATGTTTGATCAGACAATTCACTGGCAGATGGGGATCCTTAACCGCCAAAACAAAGTGCCACTATCCCTAATAACAGCACCGAACCATCCGAAACAAATGGGAGCTTTAAAAACTGCAGATACACACATATACGTTTTATTGGTCTATTTTATTGGACTAATAATTGCTAAAAATAAATCTTTATACAACAGTAAGTTCCTCAAATATGATTCAGTAGTGATATTCACTGTACAACTGTGACGTTTCACTTTAATCTGGGGTATGCAGAACGGAAGCGGGGTAAATGTTTCAAAGTGGAAGTCAAAGCATCTACATATTCTTTCACACATGAGCTTTTTGTGGGTGTGGACGCGTGCTTTTTCTCATTAGTGTGTGGGCAGTGAGAAAAGCCCTGTCGCTGAAGTCCACACATACAATTCCAAACAAGGAACACGCAAAATGTGTACTTTTACAACTATTTTCATTGTAAAAAAAATTAATTGCAAACGTCTGCAACACTAGACGCTCAATATTATTCAGGCTATTAGAACTTGGAGTCATGCTGCAGTTATGAATGTGAATAATAAATAATGCATATCACAACTGGGCTAACCTGCAGTTTCATTATTACCCAAAACGATATCCAATATACATGTGTTCCCTTTGTTATTGTGCGCGTATAAGGTTTCTGCCAACTGATGCTGGGCAGGAGTTAAACAAACATGTAACCATGACAACATTAGGCTGAGATTCACATGTAAAAAGCATTTACATAAATTTCCACATTAAACCTGTGCCTAGTCGCTGCTTTCCATGACACAATGACAAAAAAAGGATGTTTGTCTATATGAGATCAGTCTACAGTTTAGGTTGAGCGATGAATGTCAACATCTCAATTAATAATGTCACAGAAGCAGTGTGTGAAACCTGAATACACTACAATGTAATACGCCTAATAATGCATAAACGTAAATGTGTTTAAACAAGGAGATGCATTAGAAACAGACAGGCTGGGCTAACTTACGCAATTTTATGTAATCAAGCATCATATAACGGCAAATACGCACGGTTACACTGAGAGGAAGTACAAAAAACGCATTGTTTAAAAGCCCTGTAAGTTTACCGCTGCTTCTGCACCGGTCCAGCTTTCCGTGAACTGAACTGGGTCGACGAAAACCAGGTGTCAAAACGAAAAGGCTTCGTTTTCGGTCTAAATTCGTCAGGAAACACGCATCTTCAGGAAGACACATGACAGCTTTGGACCCGGAGACCTAGCTTCCCACAGCACCGGACTGATTAGTATTCATCTTCTGTATCCAATCTAAACGCTCACATCAATACATGTCCACAATAAGCAAATCATCTGATTTAATGGATCAGTGCAAGACTAGTAAGTCTGAGCCCCGTATCCCACAGTTAGCTCTTGGTAGCACTCGAGCTAGCGCACCTCACCACAATAGACGACGAGGGGGTCGCTGGGTTCACTGGCTGCAGCTGAGTCAAAGCGGAGAAACTCACCATCTGGGTTTCCTTATCAGTCCGCGGTAGAGAAAAGGGGTTGCTGCTGCCCTGGCCGGTCCACTCACTGTGCGCGACTCGGTTGAAATCTCATTCGTTTCCTCCGCTGCTCTAAACGATTAACTTCTCCGGTTGCGCTAAATGAAACGTACCAGCAGCACACGCTGTGATCATTCGAGCCGTCTAGAGAGCTTGACGTGCTTTCCCCCCACCTCACTCTTTTCAACGGACGTTTTTTTCTCTCTCTCTCTTCATCACGCCTTTTTTACTCAGCAGGATGTCGCACGCGATTGGACGCAGCTCGTGCCGCGTCCTCGCGCTCTCCTCCCACCTCAGAATTGAGGTAGGCTGCATGCAGACTTTTGCAAGAAATGCTATATTACCTCACTGATTCCTAATTCCTCTCCCGCTGTCTTTATTCAGTTATAGTGACTAATATTTGAGGTAAGTAAGAGGCAATTCAACAGAGCTCATGGTCATCGTCATGTATACAATTATTTAGCTTTGACTGACATCTCTACAACGTAATCAATATCGATGGATTAGTAATTGTCATGTTTCACTCACCGGTCGTCATGTTCTTCCAGTATGGCCTGTATTTACTTTCTTCTTTGCAGCACTTAAAGGGGTAGTTCACTCAAAACTAAAAATTTGCCCACGTTTTATGCACCCTCAGGGCATCCTGTATATAATTTTTTTTCTTTCAGAGAAATATAGCCTAATCAGGGTTAGGCTATATTAAAAATAATCCTTGCTCTTCCATGCATTAAAATGGCAGTTGATGGGTGTTTTCTCCAACAACCACAAAGAAGTCAAATAAAGCATTAAACATCCCCCAGGTGGCTCCGGGTGGTGAAAAACAGAACCTAATTTAAGCTATTCATAAAAAAAAATGTACATGCAGATTTTTATGAGAAAAATCATGACTAAAGTGAAATGAGAGGTGGTTGACTTCATCAGTGATCACCTTAAGCTGTTAGTGAGTGGTGACTGACTTATTGGAAACAGATGTTCAGGAGTCACTTTTCATAGCAAAGGGATGTGGTACTGGCTTCTTTAGTATAATAGGAAAGAGCTAGCATCCACCATCTGGTGGGAAACCGCCAGCACTGCAGCTGACAATTAAGACTATCAGGAAAGATTTTTGTGTTTTGCTTTGGTTCTTAATACAGTATGCTGCAAAATCACTATTGTTTGGCTTTCACAACATTAGCATGTACCTGTATAGCATCCACTCTGTATTAAACAGGACTATGCCTTATTCAGCACAGTAATAAGATATTGATTGGTTGCAAATTTGTTTTGGAAAAATTGGGCACATCAGGTTTAAGATATATTGCCCTATAAATAATTGTGATAATCAATATTATTTCAATTTTAAGACCATTTTATGCCTCTGAATTTATAATCATAATATAAAAGCATAGTAATGCAAGAAGGCCTACACACTTTTAGTGAACAACATTTAATTCCTAAAAATATTTAGAAAATAGAAATTAAAATATTTCTGTACATACAGACAAAAAAAAAAGACAAATGCACTATGAACTTTCTCGAAGAAAAAAAAGGTGCACACAATCTCCATTTAGTGTCGTGGCCCAAAGAGGTTGTTGTCCGTCTCATTCTCAGTCAGTGCAGACAAAAAGGCTCAAACAGCAGAGTTTCATGTTGAAGAAATAAGACTTTAATAAAGTAACAAAGCCGAGAAGAACAGCTGCCACATCTGACAGCCTGTGTCTTCTGATTGTTAATACAAAACATTATACCCTCAAAGATGAAACCCTTACTTTCCCATTGTGCTGATTGGTCAGCTATCATTATCTTTGCCAGTCTATATTTTGTTTATTATACTTGATTGGCTGATTATCACCATCTTGGTGTTACCTCATGGTGACTGCCGAAACCTTGAACTCTTTGCCAAAAATATAGAGCTTCCCTTTAATTGGAGGCGATTTCAGAATTTGAATGTCTTTGATGATGGTCTGCACTTGGATAATGGAACCTTTTAAGAACGTCACCTTTCATATGCACAGTTCATGCTCGGTCATTTAGGCTTTAAATAATATAAACACATTATTCAGTATATTAATTGCTTCCATGATTTACATTCTGTTGTTAGTATGACAAAATTAATTTCTATATTTTACTGCTAAAATTCACTATATTAGCTGCCAGATCTCTGTATGCACAGAGGCACAGATCCCCATGTAGAAGAATTTTTAAATTTGAACTGGCACCTTATGACTTCCACCAGGCGTAAACAACTGCAGATTATGTACATGCACTTTCCCCTGGATGTAAACTAGGTTGATTAGGTCAAAAACATTAACGCTTGCATACACATTGCGGTACTCTCAAGATGGAAGACGCAAGTCAGGAGAAAAGTGGCAGAGTAAAAATCTGTTGTATTGCAGTCTATAGAGGGTCAGCTGGCTCTCTGATGTCATTTAAAAAGAAATATATACATCTATAGTCTTGCGGGTTTGGAACATGAGGCCAAGTTATGACAATCAAAATTACCTTTTTAGAACGCTCATGTCACTCTAAAAATTTTACCACCTAAAACTAGTAGACAAACCAGTAACAAATGCAATACAAATTAAATGACTTTATTTTGGCATGGTGTAGTCATATTCAAGTTACATTGGACCAAAACCTTTCTCCTTGACACTGATGGGTCCAACAAACGCACTGTCCCACCGCAAATCTGCAGAAGAGAAGTAGTGATAACACAAGAGCAGAACCATGATCTACACAGTCACCTTTGTAAAATTTAAACGTCACATGCCTTTAAGAGGTTGATCATGTCCACTCCCAGTGCTACAGGTTGTATCACAGCAGCTGCACACCTGATCATCCTCATCGGCAGACACCCACCTGTCAGATAAACAACGCATTAGACTCTCACAGTTATTCAGGTACTTAAATTCAGTAGCAACATACCGATTAGCAGAGAAGGAGCAAGCTTTCTGCTCAACGTTAGTAGGGGTGGATGCTGCAGCTACCTTTAGCAGACAAGTGATGTAGACCTACAAAGAGAAAGCTCTCTTGTATAGTCAATGCAAACATGCACCTAAACGGTTCAAGCGCATGCATACATACTGATCCACTGGTGTCTTGCTGGAATTTGAATGCCTCCAGCTGAAACCGCAGCTGGTCAATTTGTGTCCGGGGCATAAAACGTGAGCTGGAGCCTGTGAGCTTGGCATCAACTAGGCATCTAGAAAGTATGGAAAGGAATTCAGACCTTACGTGACACCAAGTGTGAGCATTGCTTGAAGGACCCTTTCTTACCCATTATTCTCTACGAAAGAGTATCTGGGTATAGCACTTGTATAAGAGACTGAAGTAGCCACACAGCTGTCCACAAACACACGAAAAGGAACATGGTTGTACGACCCCACTGAAGCCTCAATATTAATGGTATCTCCCAAGAGGTACTGGTTAGATGGTCGCACAAATCTCCAGTCATCTGGAGAACAAAAGAAATAAATAAAGCCACGCCACACACCCCCTTAGCACATGTTCACAAGCACTGGCATGTTTCAAAGATCACACAAACCAGTCATGAGCTTGAGGGAGAAGACCAGAAGTTCCTCCGAAACTACAGTAGAGGCATATGGGATCCAACTGGGCATTAAGGCATCGCTGCTCACATTATGCACTCTACAGAAAAGTTAGAAGCAGTCACTTTTTATAGTGTATGGGATCAGCACATCCAGCAATCCTAAATACATTTAATCTTTACCTTGGATAATGGCACTCGATACCAACCACTGCACCAGTGCTTCTGACAATAGGACCACCATATAAAGCTTCTTGCGGGGTGTAGACAAGGGAAAATGTATAGACGAGTTCATTCTCAGTCATCTAAACAGAAAGGTTAGAAGAGGATTACTTTTCGTGCCTTTTGAACACTTGTTTTGCTGCAGTCAAAGCGTACCAATGATGTACTGCCACATCCATGCAGTTCAGACTCAAAGATGAGCACTTTAGCAGAAGAGTCTTCTCCAGTTGCAGCACAGCCTCCCAGTGAGAAAGCAGAGGGCACTAGCAGTCGTCCAGTCCCGAAGAAGTCTTCCATCACTTCCACGTGTATTGAAGTCTCTCCACACTGAGCTGCTACACTGTTGGGAGGAACAGGATGGCCCAACTCAAAAGGAACGTCTGGCTGCTTTGGTTCTTCTGGTAGGCTTGGAAAACTCCATGTCAGTTTTGTCACTGGATCTAGCATCAGTTGTTTTGACTGACCCCCAAAAACATCTTGAGAAGGCTTTCCAAAGCCACTGCTGGCTGGTGTCTGAACAACAAACCTTCGGGATGCAAACACAGGGCTGCTGCTGTCATATCTCTGTGCAACCTGAGGGACCCTGGCTTTAGTCTGTTGAGGAACTTGAGCTAATGTTCTAGGCCAAGGCACAGCTGGGTTGCGATTATGCTTTGCCCTTCCATCCCATTGTGCTTCAGACAAACCAAACGCAACCATAACCACTAAGCCAAAACAAAATTCCCTCAACCCCATTGTCAGAAACCTTCAGATCCCTAATGCTAAGCCTTCACTTTTTCCTTTATAAATAGTATTTAGATAAGCTTGACTCCACCTCTCTAGCGTCAACCATAATCATTCCCTGGACTTGTTAACCTACTTACACAACACGTCTCAGGTGAAAATCATTGAGTCATCATCAATTAAAGAAACCGTGAGTATTTTGTGTTGTTAAATGGAATTTCTAAAAAGTAAGTTAAAAAAGGAAGGCACACACAAGATAATATTGTGAATTTTAGCAGTAAATAAATTATAATGTCATACTAACAACAGAATGTAAATCATGGATGCAATTAATATACTGAATAATGTGCTATATTAGTTAAAGCTTGAATGGCCAAGCGTGAACTGTGCATATGAAAGGTGAAGTTCTCATGACCTGAGCTTCAAAGGTTCCATTATCCAAGTGCAGACCATCAAAGAGATTCAAATTATGAAATCACCTCCAATTAAAGGGAAGCTCTATATTTTTGGCAAAGAGTGCAACTTCTTGGCAGTCACCATGAGGTAATTCACAGGAAGGGCAACAAGATAGTGATGGTCAGCCAATCAAGTGTAATAAACAAAATATAGATGGCCAAAGATAATGGTGGCTGACCAATGGTAATAGTTTCATCTTAGAAGGGTATAACATGTTTTGAATTAACAAGCAAAGACAGAGGCAGTTTGATGGGGTGGCTGTCTTCTCGGCTTTGTTACTTTAATATATAATAATAAGTCTTATTTCTTCAACATCTGAAACTCTGCTGTTTGAGCCTTTCTGTCTGCACTGACTGAGAATGAGACGGACAACAGTTACCTCTTTGGGCCAGGACAATAATTGGGCTGAATTTTCCCCTTCTGACCATCCTATGTAACCTCCCGATAAGAAAGCCAGCTCACATAGGACCAAAGCATAATAACGAACGCAGTCACAAGATTTTAGACAGCAGAGATGCAGGATCAGCTCGTCGATTCGTGGCAAGAGAATGTTTATACAATGTGTCCTTTAAAACATAATCTCTCGAGACTTTTCCGTGTTCACAGTCGGGATCTGTTCGTGTTTGGTGTGCTCTATTTGTCACATTGTGGCACACCACACACTATGAGAAAAAAGGGTGAAAACCTAGGATTTGTTTTTGTGCTTATGGTTTCTCGCATTTTGAAAATCTTTTAAGACTAAAAAAAAATCTTTTAGTGTGTACACAGCCTAAAACATTGGTCACAAACTCAATTCCTGGAGGGCCTCAGCTCGGCAGTTTTCCTCCAACCTTAATCAAACACAGCTGATCATTAGGATCACTAGAAACCTCCAAGCAGGCGTTATTTGGAGCTGGTTGGATCTAAATTATGTAGTAGAGCTGTGGCTCTCCAGGAACTCCAGGAGTTTGAGACCAGTAAAGTAAATACTTTTTATCTATGTACACTTTAATCCAATTAATTAATGCTTAATATAATATACAGAATGTAAACAATAAAATACAAGCTATATAAATATATTCATCACAATCTACAAACTAAATCATTGTTTCAATTACATTTTACATTAGGTTTCTCATTTTAATGAATCATTCGCATTAAAAGCAAGAAGAATCACTAAATGCAATGATTCTATAGAACAATATAAAATATTAATTAATTATATAAATATAAAACTTGCCCTGCCCCCAAACAGTACAATTTTCATGTGGATTACATCATGTCAAAAAGACGCTGTATCCTGCGCTGTGAGAGTAAATTTGTTTTATACTGTATGCCCTTTCTGAAAGATGAATCTACAAAGAATGAGTGATTAACATTCATTTTTTTCAACAACACCTCAGTAATACAATTCCAATCTTGTGTTGTGTTCTGACAGTTCTCACATGTGCACCTAAAAAAATATTACAATGACGATGCCATCACATCTTACAATTAACATTACCACACTCTTAACATTTGACACTTACCACTGAGAAACGTCCTGCTCCAGTTGTGCTTGCAAAACAGTTTCTTGTCGATGTGCCACTTCAACAGTTTCATTGTCAGACTCCGACTTAAATTGATAGGGTAAAATTGAAGCCATCTTTATGTACTGACAGGTCTCCAGAGCTGTCACTCAGTTATGGCAATGGGTGTTTTGTTTTCTGACACATGCTGTAGCAGTAGACCAATTATAAAGTTCATTGAACTGCTTAAGAGTAGTTTACGAATAATTTAGAAATGGGGTAAGATTACATCTTCGTTTTTTGACCTTGCATGCAAGCCTGTTTTAAGAGACTCAAAGCAACATTAGCAACCTTTAAAATGGCATAATAGGGGCACTTTAAATAACACAAATTTATCTAATCCCATTTTATTAACCAATGTCTTTAAACCAATGTCTGTAATTGCTGAAGAGCATTTAACTTTCTGTATTCTACTTTACAGATGTGAATTTACTTTTTCTTCAGCCTGAGGTTTATTCATGACACTTTTTGCTGTACTTTTATATTTGCCATGTATAAAAATTAAAAACAAAGCAGTCAAGCTCTGCCCATATTTAAAGAGTAACGTAATGTATCTTCCATAAAAAGTAACAATTAGTTATTTTTAGGGAGTAACCAATGCAAGTCACATATGAACTCATTAAACCACAGAGTACCAAGTTGTTACCAATGCAGGGCTCTTTTTAAAAAAGTAAAAAAAAACCTTATCAACTGCTTCATTTGTTACCAGAAACGAGTTAACTTTCAAGAGGTTTATTTGGGATTGACAGTAAAAGCCACATAACAGGATACAAACGGTCAAAAGATTAAAGACCTTTTAATTAGTCAAAAGTGGACACATGGCAGGTCCAGTTATTGTTGGCCATAGCTATAGTCCTTAGCAACATTGATGGGCCCAACGGATGCTCGTTCCCACCGCAGATCTGAGGAACAAACAAGCTGTGAGAAACAGCAGTGGCATTTAAAAATGTAAAGGAAAACAACAAAAAAACCCAACCTTTAAGAACAGGATAACGTCCACTGCTGATACAGGTGGTGTCACAGCAGGTGCACACCTGGTCAGAACCATCTGCAGACACCCAACTAAGAGAAAAAAAAAAATAAAAATTTAGGACACTAGGGACACTTTAATAGGGAAGTTAAATGTAGGGGACACGCACCCATTAGCAGAGAACGAACAAGCTTTTTGTTCAGAACTTGGAGACACAGCCACCTTCAAAGTGCATGTGATGTAGACCTTAAAAGAAAAAAAAAGCCATGTAGCCTATGGTATTTCACAGAGGGTTACACAATTGTCACATACCTCTCCAGTGTCTGGTTGCTGGAACCTGAAAGACTCCAACTGAAACTGCAACTTGTCATATCGAGTTCGTGGCATAAATTGGGACTTGGAGCCTGTAAGCTTGGCATCAACCATGCACCTGGGATAGAAATCAAGTCAAACATCTTGCAATATATCTAGAGGGTAGGACACACAAGCTACACTGCTTACCCATTGTTCTCAATCAAGGAATATCTGGGGACAGACGTTACATTAGGGACTGTCGTAGCCATGCAGCTGTCCACAAACACATGGACGGGAACATGGTTGTACAACTGTACAGATGCTTCGACATTTAGGACATCACCCAGAAAGTATTGGTTAGAAGGCCTCTCGAATTTCCAGTCATCTGCAGAGACAACTTTTAGCGACGGGTTCACAAGCACTGGTGTGTTATGAAAGCATTTGGTATACCTACCAGTCATGAGTTTGAGGGCGAAGACAAAAACCTCCTCTGCAACTTCAGTAGAGGCATATGGGATCCAAGAGGGCGTTAAGGAATCGCTGCTCACATTACTCAGTCTGCAAGAGTTAAACATGTAGGTCACCTTATCGTTGGCTTTAGTACATCCAGCAAACTTGAATTCTATTCTCACCTCGAGTAGTGACACTCGATATCAACCACCACACTACTGCTCCGAACAATAGGAACACCATATGAAGCCTCTTGTGGGGTGTAGAAAAGTTTGAAGGTATAGACAAGCTCATTTTCAGTCACCTAAAAGCAGAGACGCCATTAGTCAAAAAGCAACAATTCAGAACCATAGAACGAAGTTGAAACCTCACATTTATTGTACTGCCACATCCATGCAGTTCAGACTCAAAGACAAGCACTTTCACAGAAGGATCCTCTCCAATTGCAGCACAGCCTCCCAGTGTGAAAGCGGAGGGCACTAGCAGTCGTCCAGTCCCGAAGAAGTCTTCCATCACTTCCACGTGTATTGAACTCTCTCCACACTGAGCTGCTACACTGTTGGGAGGAACAGGATGGCGCAACTCAAAAGGAATGTCTGGCTGCTTTGGTTCTTCTGGTAGACGTGGAAAACTCCATGTCAGGTTTGTCGCTTGTGTCATCAGCTCTTTTGACTGACCCCCAAAAGGATCTTGAGAAGGCTTTCCAAAGCCACTGCTGGCTTGTGTTTGGACAGAATATTGAGCAGAAAGCTTTTGTGGTGCAGATGCAGGGTTAGCAAAGCCATAGCTCAGGGAATTTGGAGGCACCTTGGAGTCAGTCTGCTGAACTTGCGCTCTAGGCATGAAGTTGCTTGAGATCCAATTACTTCTTTTAGGCCTCAATACTGCATCAGAGAAGCCCAGCACAAGAAAAACCACCAATCCAAAGCCAACTTGCCAGAACCCCATTATTGCCCAGCTTTCGTTTCAGTAACGCATTAGTGCTCCACTATCCAAATTTATACAGCTGAAAATCAGGGTAGCTCCACCTCTCTCATTAAAGCTTAAGTGTTCTCTGGACATGTTAATTTAATCAATATATATTACAGGTGAAAATCATTAATTTCTCATTAACTCTCATAGTTTATACGAATAAACTATGCCCCATATATTAAAAGCCATACCAAATGATTGCTTATTTTAAATATCAAAATGACATCCGTTTTCTCTGAAACACAACAAAGCCTTTTTGTGTCCTTTTTATTAATTCAGAATTCAGACAGAATTGTACACTACTTATCCAAAATAATGAAGATCATCATGTTTCTACAATCAGGTTTAGATTGTGACACCTCACATCAGCACATCAAGTCTTCACAAGAGATGGAAATGGAGCAAGGGAATGCAAGATCATAGTATAGTACATAGATTTTATTGTAGATTCACTGATATGTTTTCTCTCCGTCCAGTTGTTTTTTTGAGTATTTGGTCTATGTGTGTGGTTTCACGGTAGATTTTATTCCTTCATCTATACTACATGCTTGGCAGCACAGAAATACAGCCTGAACAGACTACTACTAAGCATCTGAATTCCAAATATTAACAAATATAAGCGAAAGAAACCCATTAATGGACATTAAGAACTTAAAAATGGTGTTTGTAACATGAGAGCACACATTAAAACGCAGTGGAAAATTTTACAGTCTTCAACAAAATATATAGTTGACACACACAAGCAGCACACAGTAATAAAAAAAAAAGTTGTCAACTATTAACAAAGTAATATTTTTGTAGTTTTTTTTCATTTACACAGCCAAAATTTCTCATTCAATTAGTTTTTTCAGACTTCTTTAACATCTACTTTAACACAACACTTAGGCTCGAGGTGCGTTTTATTCATCTTCCCAAATCACAGTTTTAACTGGCTGAAAGAGCCTGTAATGGATGCATTTATTTCCGGGTAAATAACAAGGGTGATGGGGTGGTAGTCTCCTAGGCACCCTTAAAACAGCTTCATACAGACGAAAAGACAAGCAGACAGGTAAAGACACTGCTAGGGAGACTGGGTCAGCTGTGTATTCTGATCTAAGAACAGTTGACTGCTTCTTTCCTGTACACTTTAATTGTCCCATCTGCTTTTCTTACGTTTGGGGAGATCAGGAACCGCAAAGCTGTCTTTATGAGTCCCTGACCTCTCACCCCCATCTCTTTCTGACCGTCCCTCTCTATCCCTATGGCTCCCTTCACCATTTCGGCTATCGCTGTGACGATCTCTGTCACTATGCCGGTCCCTTTCTGCGTAGCGATCACGCTCTCCGCCACTATGCCTGTCACTATGACGATAATGACTATCTCCGCGATGACCCCTGTCGTCAGCATTCCTATCACTACGGGACCCCTCTTTTGAGGAAGAGCTAGAGTAAGAGTCTGAAATGGAGCTCAGTGAGCCTGCACTGCTGAAGCCGCTCATTTTGGTGCCCAAGCTGAGAGCAGGGGGTGGCGGCATGGAGGAAAATGAGGAAGAGGACGGCGATGGCGAGTAGGACAGGTGGGTTGTGTCAGGCCCCTCAGGTGCTCCTGAAGGCAAAGAACTTAGACTTCCTGCACTGGTCCACCCAGAGGAGCTGCTGGACTTTGTGTTGAGTTTGGGAGGAATGCCGGATGCTGCCACAAAGTGGTTTTTATACTGAGCCTGAGGGAAAGAAAGAGCAGTCAAACAAAATCGATGAATTGGTACATACAACAATATATCTTTACAGAGAAAGAGTATGATTTAATTTTTTTTTTTTTTTACTTTAGTCAGTGTAAGATTGCTGTTAGAGCATATGTTTTTAATGCAAAGAAATCACTGGTTAGGGACTATAGCAAGCTTCTTCCCAAGTTTCCCCCAAAAAAGTGCACTGATTAATTGTTTCTGAGGGAGGGGCTTCGTAGAATCACGGTGGATTCACACGGGGCGTCAGCGTCAATGCTTCTCATGGAATCTGAATGGGTGACATCAAGCTTTGCAAGCAAGATTGGCTGACGCCTCCAACAGAAGCGTCAGCCAATCAGGATCGCTCTATGCAAATACAGAAGCCAGGCGGCAGCCAGTCACGTCCATCCTGTTCAAGAGCAGCAAACGGTCTAATTTCAATGGCTGACCATGCTATGACCAGGTGTCAGTGCCAAACTTCAGCCACGCCCTCCGTCAAGCGTTGACGCTGATGCGCCGTGTGAATCCACCGTTAGGAACTTAACAGAAGGTTTTGATGGGAATGTAGAGAGTGGTGTAGAATAAAAGTAAAATGTGTGAAAATAACTTGAACATGCGTTACACTCCACCCCAAAAATGCCTTCAAGGAAAGAAAAAAAAATATCACCTGAAATGCTTGCTTCAGGGCCGACATACGTTCTCCCATGGCTCCAGTGGAGGGTTTGTAGGCTTCATAGTTACCAAGAGCAGGACCACCGCTACTGCTGCGCTCCTGTTTGAACCAATTTAAGATAATAAATACTATAAAAGCATTAGCAATTCTTAAAAGACTATAATTAAAAGTCTAATTGGACATAAAAGAAAAAGGTGCAGAAAAGCTTTTTTTTTTTTATAATAAATTGTTCAAAACAAATAAATACATAAAGCAAGCAGGCAGACGTAAAGCCAAACTAACAGAGGATTCAGATCCAAGGCCTGGTCTCTCTCTGTAACCCAGACCTCCACCTCCAATATTTAGCTTCTTTCCTTTCCCTCCCTTAAAGCGGGACTTCCTGAACCAGGGATTCTAGAAAAAAAAAAGATTGATGAATAAATCTGTGAAACGTGTCGTACTATGAAAAGTGTTTCATTGTATTCTGGTCATTGTTCTACCTGCATTGCCAGGTCCATCAGGTCCTTTGAAACACTCTGATTCGCTCCTTCTAAATTTCGAACCAGGTCACCAGCAAACGAAGTGTCTTTAGTGACGAGCAGAGTGTAAGCTAGGCCCTTCTCTCCTGCACGACCTGTTCTACCAATTCGATGCGTATGAGTGTCAATGTCTCGTGCTACATCATAGTTCACAACTGTACGAATAGATGGAATATCCAACCCACGAGCTGAGAAGTGCAAAAGAAATGTAAATTAATGCAACAAAGCTGACAAATGGAAATAGTTCATTTATTCTGAATAGAGCTAGATGGATAAAATAAGCCCTACTAACCAGCAACATCAGTAGCTACTAATACGGGCAGATTCTTCTTCTTAAAGTCAGCGATGACTTTGTTCCTCTCGCTCTGATCCATGTCTCCATGCAGCAGCCCTAGGCTGTAACCTTCCTGATTGAGATTGGTAGCCAGTTCCTCGCAGTTAGCCTTTTTAGTGACAAAGATCAGCACAGAGCCAGCTGAGGTGAACTCAACCAGCCGGCGTGTCAACCAGCTCCACTTTTCCTGCCCAGACTGCAGCACCTCCACTATCTGAGTGACATCTTCATTAGCCTGGGAGGACGAGAAAAGAAGTTTGCATGGAGGTTTCCAATACAGTGTGCAGTTTCAAATATTTGCTTAAGAAATTGAGTATACCTCTCCTATGTCTCCCTGCACAACACGAATTGGGTCAACTAAAATATCTCGAGCCAGCTTTTCAATTTTCTTCCGAAACGTTGCACTGAACAAAAGAGCTGTGAGAGATGAGGAGCTATTGAGTACAATAATCGCATTGGATTGGGTTAATGCAGGAATGTAGAAGTGCTTAAAGGCGGCTCATTAAGTATATGAGAAACACTTACTCTGTCGATCAGGTCTGACATGGCTGGCAATGGATCTCACTTGGTATTCTGTATAAAACAGATCAGATTTAATTATGCATTTATGTTTTATAAAGGAATAGTCCCCCCCTCATTGTTCCAAACAGATTTAATTTAGGTTTAAACACCCCAAGAAAAAAAAACTGATATTGATTACTTTTACCATATCTTTTAATAACTTTTTTTTTCTTTTTAAACATCAAAGTTTTACTGGAGAGACGGGAATCTTTCATGTTCCATTAAAGTATCAATATCAGTTCTATTTTTAGGATGTATGAGGGTTCGCAAGTTAAAGTAAATAACAGAATATTAAAATAATACTTTGGTAATGAAATTTCAGCAGAGAACAGCACTGACTGAGCGAAAAAGTGGCATTTCACACGCACCGAAGCCCATATCGAACATGCGATCAGCTTCATCAAACACCAAGTAAGTCACTCGCTGAAGAGATGTAGCCTTCTTCTTCACATGATCAATCAGCCGACCCTAAATGAGAAGAGCCTTTAGCAGAACAAGCAAGGAACACCCTCACAAGTACACAGAAACATGTCAAACTGGCTTGTGCATCAAAAGATGTTCTTACTGGGGTGCAGACAACAATTTCGGCTCCTTCCTGTAGAGCTTTGGCTTGTTCCCACATGCTGCCGCCTCCATAGACTGCCACCGAGCGAAGGCCATATACCTTCCCAAAGCGCTTGCATTCCGAATGGATCTGAACCACACAGAGTGATTAAAACCCAAAACACACACCAGAAACTTGCTTCATGACCAAGGCTACACATTTTACACCTTTTTTTCCCCAGCAAAAATATTTTTCATCTCCTTCCATTTTTTTACACCTTTCACTACTATAAAAGACTGCCTCTTTCTTTCTCTCTGACCTGTTGACAGAGCTCTCTGGTGGGGCAGACGATCACAGCAATGGGTCCCTCTCCCTGCTCCAGCTCCTTCTGGTCCATGATGTGCACCAGCATTGGCCAAATGAAAGCTGCGGTTTTTCCACTGCCAGTTTTGGCAATGCCAATCATGTCTCTGCCACCCAAAGCTATCGGAACTCCCTAGAGAAACAATACACATTACTGTAGACCAATAACCCATTAACTAAACAAACAAAGGTTCATTTGTGGGAGGGTTGGCAGCTCACCTGGCACTGGATGGGTGTGGGTTGAGTGTACTCGGATTTCCGGATCTGGTGCATGAGCTGCTCATCAAATCCAAAGTGGGCAAAACTTGTGGCTGGTTTAGGAGGGGCTGCACCTGAAACCTGTTCATTTTGAATATGGGTTAATGTTTGTTGAAATAAAGAGAAGGATCATTTGTGTATGTGCTGCCATTGACCTTCAGATTGAGTTTCTTTCTCAGTTCCACCACTCCGACCTCAGTCAGACTGCTGAGTTCCTCATGCTCAATAAAGAAGTTCTTCTCAAAAGGAGGATAGTCAATCTACAAACAGAAGAGAAATCTTAAAAACATACCATTCAAGGGATGCACTTGCTTACAGATAGTTTTAATGTGTATACAATGCACTTGATCATCAATAGGGCTGCAGGAATGAGTCCTAAAACAAGTTAGCAGAAGTTGGGGAACCTCTGGTTCTATTTTGATGTCAATAAGTTTTTTTAAATGGTCTGAAATAAGGTTTGTTAACGCAAGCACAATATATTTTCACGTTTCATTCTAAAACATAAAATACAAAACATTAGTAAAACATAAGTAATAGACCACTGTTATTTTTAAAGCTTTTACAATATTTTGAAAGAGGTGGCTATTTGAAAGAGGAACTATTTAACTCAACCTTACTAACTTGAACATTTTAAATAAAGATTAAAGGGCATATTTTTAATGGTCACATAGCTTATTTTCTGCTATAATCCAGAAGACCATGAAAAAAATCCTATTAGGCTTTTATTACGCAAACTTCTGAGCTGTCCTACAAAAATATGTCATCCCTGCAGCAGTCTATTTAAAGACATTAATGCAACAATAACTGGATGGAAATGCAGTAACAGTACCTCTGAGTGGTCTATTGGAGGAAGCGGCATGATAATCTTTTTGGTAGTAGGAGCAATGGGGTTTCCATCGCTGTCATAGTCCACTTCTTCCTCGTCTTCCTCTTGGGTCAGACCAGCTGTTGGGTTTTCCGCCATGTAACGAAAGTATGCTTCCTGCAAAGAATTCAGAACGTGACTTAGATCAAGACACGCAGCAGCAGGCCTTTACTGTGAAGGTGTTCCCTTAAAATGCATTGAAATGAGCTTATCTAATAAAACATAGCATGTTAAAATAATGGCATTAAAAATGACTCTGACCTCACCTCAATGGTTTCAGAACTTACTAGGTAATAATTAGTTATTCAATGACATAACGATTAATTTTAATAGATCACTACTATTTTAACACATAGCACTGACTTAACGTCTCAGTCACAAAAGAATCAATCTACCAGTAAACATTTAAAGACAATAGAGAATAATTACTGAGAAGCAACAAACTGATTGAGTAAACAATTCCGAAGATTGCACCTTAAAAACAAGCAACAGACACCTACTCCAACACCAAGAGTACATTTGAATGGCTCAGTCTGTAAACTGATGTAGATGTATAAAGAATTTAAGAAAGAAAAATAGAAAGAGGAGTTGGGCACAGTCATTGCTGTGGCAAAGATACGGTGGCGGTAGTAACGTCAAGAGGGTCACTCACTTGGTCATCCTCCTCTTCAATGTCATCCCGTATACCCCTGGAAGAAACAAGCGGAGAAAAAAAAACTTCCCTGCGACTCGCTCAAATCACCCATGGAAACCCATATTCTACCCCTTCCATTCCCATCCTCTCTGCTATGAATATTATTTGGATGAACGGTCTTTAAAATATCCTCAGATAATATCACAATCTTACTTGGCTAACTTTTGCTCTTTTTCCTTTTCTTCCAGTTTCTTCATATCTTTTGCCGCTTGGTCCTGAAAGAGGCCAAAAACAAGAATTCAAGCAAAACAGCAGCACTGGCAGTTCTCAAAAAAGATCCTTTCATTAGCTCTTACCTCCACCTCAGCCATAAAAGCATCAAGAGGGTCATCCTCACTGTCAGAACCGCCTCCACCTCCTCCTCCTCCAGACTGGAACTGCTTTCTTGTGGGAGAGTTCTCAGCAGGTATATATGGCAGATCCGAACTGCTAGACTCCTCTTCATCATCCTCAAAATAACTATGGAAAAAATACATTACAGTCTCCTTCAGTCCGAGACACACAGCACAATTTTTTAGCTGTCCCAAACGAAAGATTGGCATTCGTGTAACAATCATGGCAAAACAGAAATCGCCATGATTGTTTTGCAATGCCAGTGTTTCGTCTAGGACAGCTGAAAACCATGCAGCGTGTCTCGGGCTTAAGATTATATCTAATATCTCTTTGTGTCTCAGGCATTAGACACCTTTTACTTTAATCTGAACAAAACTTTTATGTCTGCACAAAATCAATAAAAGTGAATGAAATGAACAGAAACACATTTACTTTTGTGTTCCACATTAAACAGAAATCAAACAGAGTAGGATCAAAATGAGGGTGAGTAAATAACGAGATATGCTTCTCTAAGATTGAACTGATTTTGCAGTTTTTTTTATTTTTGCAATGAACCGTTACATTAGCAATGTTGACATTGAAGCAGTCGCACTGAAGTACTTACGCATTCTCCTCGTCGAAATTGGCTCGTTTTGTTCCTATTTTGTAAAAAGACGAAAGTTGCTGGTTCTTGCCATATCCGCCGGATGGTCCTGAAGCTCCAAATGCAGAGTGGGCCTTCGGAGGAGCACGAGGTTCCTCTTTCTTCCCAGTCGCAAGAGAGAAACCCCCGAATCCAAAGCCTCGCTTGCCACTCGGGCCTCCCTTGTTCCAGTTCATTGCTGTTGGCCTGCAAAAAAACACAGCGTTAGATTAGGTGTTAAAAACAGTTCAATACTAGTAACATCCAGAGTTTATAATGTGTATATCCCTAATAGGCTATTGAAGCATAACAACTACAAAGTCTCATTGCTCGCGCACTGCTAATAAACATACATATATATATAATTATTATAATATGTTATTTAATTAATTTTCTGTGCTCGCTTTTTAAAACTTTGGGGCCAAACAGATAGTAGGAGACGCTGTCTCGTAATGCTTCGCTGATGGCCGTGGAGAGGCCTTGAGCTAATGTTATGTGTATACAGATTATGCTTCGATTACTTTCACATTGCATGCGTCAAATACTAAAACCTGGATTTATTTACATTTTGTTTATTTACCTGTTTCTGATAACGTGAACAAAACGATCTTCTAAAGTGGGTGGGCACCTTATTTATCCACAACGTATTTACCACTCCAGGCTATCTTGCACACTTCTCAGAGATTGGGTTTTACGTCATTTACAATGGACTCGTTTTGTGGTTGGTAATATTTGCGCGACGTGTTTGGAGGCGAACGTACATACAGTGTTGCCAGATCCAGTTTTACTTTTTAAAATAAACTCTTCCATAGGTTATTATTAAGAAATAATATAAACATTTCTTAGAAGTCAGGAACTGTGGTTGGTCTGCATAGAAAACACAGAACCAATTAATTAAAAAGCTAAACTGCACTGTTGCAAAAAAGAAACATTCATGGTATAGTAAATTACTTATATATAAATTACTATATATATATATATATATATATATTACAAATCTTGGCAATTGTAATAATAAACCCCTGTTTCTTTTGACCATAGCAGATGGTTTCATGTTTGACTGCAACATGCAACGGCTCATGTTTATAAGCAATAGTAAGAAGACATGGCAACATAGAACGCAGACTATTTTATTCGCTCACGAGTTTAGACCAATGAGGAGGCACGCATCCAACCTTCGGTCCAATAGGAACTCGAGGACGCCGCGTCGTCAACGTCACTCGTCCATTCACCAAACGTTCCTTAACACACGACCCAGCCCACCGCGAGACGAGAAGAAGAAATGCGTTACATCCTGCAGTTTTTGATGATAGCTGGAAATTTGACGATATAGAAAAGACAGACTCATACAATTTACTTGCGAAGGGTGAGTTAAACGATTGTACTGCATTACGTACACAAGCACACTGGAGCTCCGTGCTCTGTTTACCATATTTGAGAGATATTCATGTCGCTGCAAAGGCTAACTGAAAGATACCGACCTGTAAGCTGGCATGCCACAATTGTTTATACATTAATAACTCTGCTTATTACAAATAGCTGTGTTATATTAGTAAATACACATCTTTCATGGTGCGCACTGAATGAGAAAACCCAGTGTGTTTTATACTAACGTTTTTTACAAACGTATGCAGTTATGAAATCAGTCTAATTTGAAAACGAGCACTATTCTGTGATAACTTACCGTTAAAACGGTGTTCATAAAGTATCACGGCAGAATAAAATAATTTGTTTTCTACTTCTAATTACATTAAACTTGTTTTTTCCCCCCTTGCAGATTTGTAGTCTTTATGTGTTTATGAAAGTACTGCTACCTGTCATCACCATCTCCAGGATCCATGTCTTTTTTGGTGAGTGAACTCGATCGGTTGTCAAAGTCACTGATTTAGTTTGCATGTGCATTAAATTTTTACCACATTTTTACATATTTTCTCACTTTCTCTAAGCGCTGGGTGTCAGAGAAACTCAGTGTGGAAAGCCTGAGGGATCTGGAGTTATTTGGAGGTGAGTTCAGTAGTCCGTAATCTCATGCCGCTGTGCTTCTCGTACCTTTTTCAGCAAACCTCACCTGCCTGAGCTTTAATCCACATTAGCTGGGGTGAATGTGATGGGGAATCCTAGAAACATTTAGTTTATGAACACACTCCTATTTAAAGATTCATCTGCAACATTTAAAGGAACAATTGGCCCATTTTGAACTCATCAAATGGAATAGTACACATTTTTTGGACACAAATCCCCCTCATAATCAGCTATGCAGGCTCATATCAAAAGAGGAGCGCTACATATGCAGATTACCCACGATCACAACCAATCAGTACTTTTGCAAAAGCAAAACGCGGCTTTGTTTTGCGTGTGCTTTATGAAAGGTTTTGTGAATTTAACATTGTCAGTCTTTTTGAGTTTTTGTCGTAAATGTGTTCTGCAGTGTGGTGTGACACCTTCTCTTTAATAAAAGTGCAGCGTTTGCGTCATGGTGACTAATGATGGTGGCGACAACAGAGTCTGTGTGTCCGTAAGGCTTTTTAATCTCCTTCCTGTGGTGATGTATCTGTATGTAAGCCTGGCTGTGATGTAGTGTATTGCTAGGTGTTGATGGGTTGCTTCTGGGGTGCAACTGACAGCTGAGCTGAGTCACTGCAGCCTAACAAGAGGTGGACAGATCTGCAGAGCAGGTCTAACACTGCTGAAGCAGTATCAAATCTGTACGTTAGTGGAGTACCAGATGTATTTTCAGATCGTTGGGCTTGAATTAGCTCACAGGTAATCCAAAGATCAAATTTGATGCCAGTTCTTTTGGATAGTATTTGGTGTGCATCAGCATTCATCCTTTTTTATCCATATTTTCTCCTAGTTAGTTGCGATACATAGCAAGTTACAGTTGAAAAGTTTGGGGTTAGTAAGTTTTTTTTTTTTCTTTTTAAATAAATAAATTAATACTTATATTCAGCAAGGGAGCATTAAAACTGATCAAAAAATTGATGGTAAGGACATTTGTTACAAAAGATTTCTATTTCAATAATTGCTGTTTTTTTGGACTTAGTCCATCAAAGTATCAAGAGTTCCACAAAAATATTAAGCACGACTTTTTTCTTACGCAACAAACATTAGAAGCATAATAAAGTGATTTCTGAAGGATCACTAAACCCTGTATTATTCTAAATTTTAATAATATTGATCAATATTACTCTTCTTACTGTATTTTTGATTAAATAAATGCAACCTTGACGAGTATAAGAGACTTTAATGCAATATATGTGCGTTTGTGTGTATGTATGTATAGATTATATACATTTCATTGTATAGCTAGTGCCATGCTAGTCTGACTATATAAAGCATGTATAATGCATTAAGGGGATTTTTTAGATGCTGCTTTTTGTATATCTGCTTTCAATCATTTTGCTGTTGTCCATAATCGCTGCTCCATGTCAGCTGTAGCGATGCTAATTTATGTTTGCTTTTGGCTGTTATGTGTTCTATGGCAATGCGTCCAGGTTTATGTTGAAAACAAAAATTCTATATATATATATATGATATAGAAAATAGGTAATTAAAAACAAGTTTTTCTGATGGCTTGTCAATTTGTTGTTGAATTGAATGGTGAAGTAATATAAATAGGCCTACAATTTCTTCTTGCTTAAATGAATGTGATCGTTTAGTATACGCTGTATGCTAGGATATAGATGATAATATACATGATATACATTTTGACTAAAATTATCTGTTAAATGTCTTTTATTGTCTAAAGTTTTTTTTTGCATGAGATTTTTTTTAAGAGAACAGAATTTTTTTTAAAATTGGTATCAGTTACATACATTTTATTTTATGCAAAGTATATCTATTTGAGTTGTATTTGAAATATTTTTTAAAAAGTATTAAATCGCATGGAGGATGTAGAAAGTGTTGCTGGAAAGGAAACTCTAGCTGTTCAATTTGTCAGAACCACTTTAAAGGCAGATTGTTTGTTTGTATGTGTGTCTTTTGCATCGTTTACACGGTTTCTCTACACCAGAGCAAACTCAGGCAAGCCCACTAAGAAAAGTAAGTGCGGAATATCTTCCAGCTTTTCCATCCGCCTGTTGGTGTGGGTGTGTGAGTTAGTGTATGCTTGTGTAAGTGTGCAAATTCAAGATTAATTGTGTGTGTGTGTGTGCGCGTGTGCTTAGACGAATACACCCCCTGTGCTCCTGTGTTTGCCTGCATGCACTCATCGTGCTGCTGTGACACTTATACCTCCACACTCGCTCAGACTGAGGCTCCAGGAGAGGGAAGTGCTTATATTTAACCTGGGAAAATAAAGATGAGGTCTCCTTAATCCACCTGGGTACAGGGCTTTATTATTGTGCTTGGCAAACGAAAGGGAAATAAACATTTCGGGTTCATTTTCCCAATAATATAATAGTAATGGTGATGCTGTCATTGGTCACCTATGCATGTGGAGCGGGATGATGCTCATTGTGTTAAAGCCACACATGGAGTCATCCTATCAAAACCTGGGCTTGCTGCACTGTTTACTGAACTAGTCCTGCCTTCACTTCAAAGGCCATTGTTTTATGAATTGCCATAGACCTGCATGATCTCTCATCGTATGTGTGAGGAATTAATATACTTATCTGTAAATTCTATGGCAATGCCAATGGACACTTTGGTGCAAGTAAAAAAAAAGGTACTTGATGTTTATGGGATCATGCATATCTATAACCAAATGCTCACAGTGGACTGTAGTTTATTTCATGCTTATAACATGCTTTTGCAAATACGCTGAGTTTTGTGAAGCCATTCCTGCGGCTGTTTTCAACTTGTCTTGTACTGAGTCTCAGAACAGTTGGATTGAATGTTTAATTAGCCTTAATCTGCCGACCTTCAGTACTTGATCTGTATTGTTCTCTGAAGAGCTTTGCAGTGGCTGGGATTTATCAGTGTATGCGCAATAAAAACCCTTCCCCTCTTCAAAACCAGGTTGGTTTGTGCTGTTATCACAACAGTGGCATCAGTGTCTGTGACTGTATGTGTGCGATCATGAAATGTTTCATAATTCACTGAAACTGACGTGGATGGTCATGGAGTATTTGCTTGATATCCCAAATTACTATGATGCATTTGAAGGAAAGCTAATGTGCACTTAAAATGTTTGCTACCCGAACACTGCTTGCAGAGAGACACCAATCCTGCTAGAAATGTTAGATGTTGATGCTTCTATCACATTCAAATGACAAATTGAGCATTTTTATGTTTCACTATAGTGTTTTCTAAACTCCCTACGAAATCTTTGAATGTACAGTCAGTCAAAAAAGTATGTAGACACTTAAATTGTGCTTAAAATGTAGAAAGACTACATCAAAAGGATTTCTTTGATCAAAAGAGTAAAAACTAAATTATTGCAGTGTGAAATAACTTTTAAGAAATGTTAAAACTTTTTTATTTTAATAATATATTTTATTTTAATAATATTGATGACTTTTTAGCATCATTGCTCCAGTCTTCAGTGTCATGATCTTTTTAGATTTAGATTAACTGCTTGAGAAACATTTAGAATTATTTAAAAAAATTATATTTTAGGAAAAGGCAAGACTTTTATAGGACATATATAAAATAAAATAAAGAAAAAACAGCATAACGAAATTAAAACCTTTGTAAAATTATAAATGTTTAATCTTACTCTTGATCGATGTAAGGCATCCTTGCTAATAAAAAAAATCATTTTTCTTTTA
Source organism: Enteromius thamalakanensis (assembly GCA_032357475.1). Classification (NCBI taxonomy): domain Eukaryota; kingdom Metazoa; phylum Chordata; class Actinopteri; order Cypriniformes; family Cyprinidae; genus Enteromius; species Enteromius thamalakanensis. Next base: position 7,962,526 of record JAUCMT010000068.1, read on the forward strand.
AACAGTAGTTCATCCTCCAGAGATTAGTGAGTTCATCACATTCCACTAATGTTCAACCCTTAGAAGACTGTCCAAGTATCCTTCATCTTGATTTTGCACAATGTATCTATTGTTTTATCCTTTTAAAACGAACAAGCTTCTTTTAATAAAGTGTTTTGCTTGAAAAAGGTTTCTAATGTAATGATATTTCATTTGTAAGTGTGAATTAAAGGGTTACTCTACCACTAAAATTACAATTTTGTTATTAATCACCCCGTGTCGTTCCCAACCTGTAAAAGCTTAGTTTTCTTATTGGAGCACAATTTAAGATATTTAGGATGAAAAACAGGAGGCTTGAAATTTACACTCTCAAGGTATGAAAGTCATCTTCAGAAAAGTCCATCTGACATCGGTGGTTCAATCTGTATTTTATAAAGCTACGAGAATATATTTTGTATGCAAAGAAAATAAAAATAACGTTTATTCAGCAGTTCACATGGATACAGCGTTTTTGTTCAAATCAAAATGTAAATAAAGAGCGTACACAGTTTGCATCCTATGGGTATTCTCTAAAATGCTGATGTGGAGGACACAAATTGTTCAGTAAAGTAGATATTTTTGTTTTCTTTCCATACATAAAGTATTTTTGTCACTTCATAACATTATTTACTTTACAGTGGGACACCCACAAGCCTCCTCCTCTCAAATTGTGCTCCGAGGACGAACAAAGATTTTATGGGTTTGGAAGACCTGGGGTTAAGTGATTCACGATCATTTTCATTTTAGGGTGGAGTAACAGTTTTAAGTATTGAAATACTTCTTTGGCTTACTGTATGAGCCCCCTCAAACCACTTTCACCAGAGCACCTAATTAAAAGTCAAAGGGCACACAACCTAAGAATTGAAGAACGTTAAAAGGTTTTAATTGTGTTGAATAAGCAAACAACATGTTCTGGGATCTGAGGTGTGTCTCAATCTGCTCCCTAGTGTCTCAGTATTTGGTGGATTATAATCTGTTATAATGCTTGAGTTTAAGTTCACAATATACTCTCTGACATCAGGACGTGGATCGAGACGCAGCCATGGTCAGTTTGCACTTTGCCAGCGTGTTTCCACATTTGACTAATGACAATGTTTTTTTTGGCTCAGGCCCATGAGGACAGTCAAGAGTCTCTGAGCCCTCTCCCACGCAGAGACAACATGGGAAGCTTCCTTCCAGACAACAGCGCCTACGAGCTGCATCCTGTCATAGGTGAGGCCACTAAAACAGCCGTAGATCTCTGTGAGGAGCATCTGTGAATTCTCCAGCTGATGGGGATATGTGTCTATCTCTGCTTGTGAAGGTCGAGGTTTGGAGGACTTGATGACAGTAAATCTGGCTAAGTACAAACCCACAGGAGAGTATGTGGCCATCCGGCGCATTGACCTGGATTCCTGTACCAATGACATGGTCAGTTACTTACAGGTCAGTACCGGTGACAGCAGGGCTTCAGAAAATATTCATATACATATATGTCGGAGATGGACGATTCATATTAACATGTCATTTTACATATGTTTAAAATGGTGTGATTTATATATATTTATTTGAATTATATTTACCATAGTGAGTCAAATAAAATATCAAATTATTATAATCATTAATATAGTATAAACTTTTTACACACAACTGAAACAGGCAATATACATTAATAAGAACATTGATCATTTACAGTGGGTACGGGAAAGTATTCAGACCACCTTTAATTGTTCACTCTTTGTTATATTCCTGCCATTTGCTAAAATCATTTAAGTTATTTTTTTCCTCATTAACGTACACACAGCATATTGACAGAAAAACACAGAATTGTTGACATTTTTGCAGATTTATTAAAAAAGAAAAACAGAAATATCAAATGGTCATAAGTATTCACACCTGTGCTGTGACACTCATATATTTAACTCAGGTGCTGTCCATTTCTTCTGATCATCCTTGAGATGGTTCTACACCTTCAT
>JAUCMT010000068.1:7980300-8012309 GCA_032357475.1 Enteromius thamalakanensis
TCAGCTGAATCTGACACTTTATGTTTCAGGCTTGAAATCGCTGATACAACTTTTAAGAGTCACAGAGTTTCTTTTTTATTTTGGCTGGTCGCACCTGTGCAACTTTTGATTTTTTTTTGTCCCCCCATTGAGAAATTAGGTCGCACTCTAGAGCCCGGAGATGATGTAATCAAATCAAAAATAGTAAGGGTGCAGTACATTACACTAAATCAACAGTAAAGCTATTCATAACATCAAAAAGAATATCTATTTCAAATAAAAGTTGTTCATTTGAACAAATCATGACATTAATTCCAGTTCAAACCTTCCGCTGCATCCTGGACAAATTTGTCCGCCTGTCCTTGAAGTTCATGAACTTCTTTTTTGGTGCAGTATCTTCTGTGTCTTTCTTCATTTCCACTTCTTTTATTCTCAGAGAGAGGAGACAGTTCAGCACCTGTGCGGTCAGTGGAAAACATTAGCCAGTCAAAACTTCTCTATACTAAATTACATTTTACTTTTCAGGTTTTTTTCTTTTTAATATATATTATTAGTATTAGACCAACGTTAATAAAGCTAACAAACACTAAAACCATAAAAAACATATCATTACCTGACGTAAATGCTTTAAAAAAATTCTGTTAAATAAATTAACATAACATACTACTACTTAATAAATGCTTACAAACAAATTCAATTAAAATAATAGAAATTAATAAAAAACTGAAACGAAATTAAAACCTTAACCTTATTTTAGCTAGTTTCCAAGACCAACAACTCAACTGAAATTAAAATGACTAAAATGTTCACTAAAATTATTATGAAAACACTAAAAATACCAAGCAATTCATTATAAATATTAATAATAAATGTGAGAACTCAAATATTTACCTATATGATAAAACCCAACAAAAAACACTAACCAAAACAAGTAAACAAAAATCTGTTTACAAGTTTTGATGAATGTTTATGGCATCCACATTTAGTCTGTTTGTTCTGTTCATCGTTGACAAAACTAGTTTAAAGCTCTTCGAAACAGTGTGATGACTGTACCTCAGGTTTGACTTTATAGCTCCTCCCCTTGACCATGCCTGAGATGACCTTCACCACCGCTAATGAAGCCTGACCCAGTTTGTCCTGCTTCAGCAGTTTACTGACGGCTTCACAACACATCTCTGACACCTGAACGCAGAACAACATTCAAATCATGAGCAAATCTCCCAAAGTTGAGTGTTTTCCGGCAAATCCAGCAAACAGACTGACCTTCCTGTCGGGGTCGCTCATCAGAGGTACCACCATGACTATGATGTTGTTGTGGAAGTTGAAGTGTGGCAGAGCTACCAGGAGATCACAGATACACCTGATGGCCACCTCAGCAAGACCTTTATAACTCTGAAGAGAGACGGCCTGACTTCTCTTCTGCTTCTTCTGCTTCCAGTCTGAAACGGCATCCGATCAGATGGTTGTGATGAGAACAAATGGGAAGATATGAGCACAGGGCACATGATGTACCTTTGACTGTCTGTTCCAGATCTTCCAAGTAGAACTTATACTGGCTGACGAGACCCTCCTCAAACTCCCTCAGCTGCAGCGTGTCCTTTTTCACCTGGAGGAGAACAGAACATGCTTATTTTCTTTTGGGTCCATGTTTCCAGAGAGTTCACTTGTGATGAGCATTTTTCACTCTCACTTTTATAAACAAACAAGTCGGCTTTTTCTTCTGTGCTTTTATGTATAAAACAGGCTCCTTTGACTGAAATAATCAAAACATTAAAAATAAATACCAAAAAAAAAACATATAATTTGGCATAATTATTTTACCATATTTTATGGTCTATCCTGCTTTATTATCCTGGGTATCTGCAGTTTTTAAAATCATACTGAAGACTTTGAGGCTGCGTAAATAAATGTAATACTGCATAACAAATCAAGCTTCGATCATTTTATTAGGCATTTTGAGGTTGTATAAGGCAAGCTGGATGTATGGCTGACAGCTAAGCACATTGAAAAGACAATAGGCTCACACACACACAGAGACGCGGTTAAAATATTATATTAATACAAACATATTCACACACAGAGACACAGAAATGAAATGGTTAATACTCAGTAAGCATGCTTACGCACACACACCCCCCCACAAAAATAAAACAGTTAAACTATTACTTTAATACAAACACACAGACACACACATGCACGGGCTTACATTCTCACACATTGTGTTACAATCTTAAATATTTGAAATAAATGATAGGTGAGATTTATTGCAAGTCTTCTTTTTAAAGAGTTTATATGTTATGTTCATGTTTCACTGTAATTATTATCTGGCAAAAAAGGTAAACACTTTTACAATTTTATTTTATAATGATTTTATAATGTCTCCTTTAACAAACACTGTTTTAATGTTTAATGAACCCATTAGTGGTCTTCCGCTGCCATCTAGTGGTCATTAATTGCAATTTCTTACAGAACACTGTCTATTATAGTGCTTTTGTCAAAACAGTTTGATTGAGATCGTTAATCCTCGAGGTAAAGTTGTTCAGAACGAGGAGATCTATGATATTATATATAAGTGAATGTATTTATTTAAGGGATTTAAGGTCATTTACTTTGGAAATATTGAGTTTTTGGCCTTATTTAAAGTGTGAGCTCTATGACACTTTGCATGCTTGCTAAGACTCATCTGTCACATGTTTTAACCATGTTTCATAAAGTATTGTGTTTTTGTTTAGGTTTTATAGGCTTGTATATGTGGCCACTGCACTTATTAAATGACCCTGTTATAGCTAACCAAAGGACAAAATTCATTAATTATTCATCTAGAGAGTCCAGAAAATTGTTCTGTATTGGTTTGATCCAGATTGAGAGACAAACCTGAGACATGTTTGAAAATGTAGGTTATACAATTTTTGTGAATAATTAATGAATTAATGAAAAATTAAATGGTTTGATTGACAGCAGTAATCTCAGAGACAAAGTTGGTCTGATCAGTTTCATAAAGTTTTGAGTTTTAGTTTACGTTTTATAGGCCTTTGGTTTAGCCATCTAAAAGACAGTCATGTTTTTGAGATATACCAATGTCTTCATATAGGCTTGTGCCAGTTTGGACTAAGTTGCTGCCTTTCAAATTTAAAGCCGATCCGACCAACGGTTGCATAGTTATAGCTGAAAATATGTTTTTTTCATAGCGCCACCAAGTGGCGTGCAAGAGCTATGCAAGTTTTTTTTTTTATTTGACTAAAGTTTGAGCTTATACACATGTGCACTGAGTTTGGTGAAGATAGCTCATTCCGTTCCAGAGTTATAGTCTGAATAACATTTGGCTAAAAATGTGCTCTTTTCTCATTGATTCTCATTTGTTTAGGAACTGAAATGCTCTAAATCGGCAGCTTGCCCAGACTAACTTTGCTCGAGAAAAGAATGTAGCGTCAAAGGAAGTATGGGCGGGCCCAGGCTAGAACATCATAATAAACAAGGTCAAAATACAGCAGGACTCTTATTTTGAAATGCCTACGCTTTATAATTTCTAGCTGCTCACTCAGAAAGAGATAAATAAAAAATACCATCTTACAATCATTACAATATAAACACTGCAAAGTTAAGAATGCAATACATCAGAAATAGTTCTGTATAAATTTGCTATATTTATTGTTTTGCGAACCATTTTGAACCTGAATCTATTTTTTTTTCCTTCTCCAAGTTTAAGACCTCCAAACCATAATTTGAGTTATGTAATTCTTTTGTTTTTATGACCACAGATTTGATCTTTGTAAAGAAATCCAAGCATTTCCAGGCTGTTTTTTAGGTTTGGGCATCGAGAACCGGTTCCAACTTGGAACCATTTAAAAAATAACGATTCCATCGGAACATCCAACATGCAAGTTTTGGTTTCCATTGTGGCCAGCTGTATTTCCGGAAGTGCTTGCCGCACGCTTGTTCAGTTGCAGCTATGGAGCACAGTAAGCGGCGCTCAAAAGTGACACATGTGACAAAATGATATCGTGCTTGGGAGGATGCACTACAAATATGACGGCATATTTACTGAGTTTTAAAACATTGTATGGTAAAAGTTGGTACCTTATGTTGCTGTCATATGCTGTTGTGTACCAACATTAACACAACATTTCCCCAAAATCATGTTTTATCGGACATAGCCTACAAGATTTTTAAATCGATAAGACGCATAGGCGGACATTAATCTGCACGCAAAGAAAATTAAATTAAAATAGTTCAGTTTTGTGTTTAATGTCAATTTATTATATTTCGTTTTGTTTTTTATATTAAGTTAATTTTGATAAATGTTTGGAATATTTTTTTGTTCGTTAAATATAAGTTTTTGTTTTTTTAAAGTAGGCTAACGACCAAGCGTCCATCAGCAGCAGTGAGCGGATCATAAACAATGTTTGATCACTTTAGGCTTTTCAAACCACCATGATGCGTCTAAAATAAAACTATAGATATACCTACTAAAACAGTTAAAGCCTATAACAATGTTCACATGTTAATAATGCGCTATAATAATAAATGTGGGATAAGTTTGTGCAGAGAGGCTGAAGTGCGTTGAACAGGACGCAAAAGCACAATCACTTGCATTTTTTCAGAAACAAAATGGCTCAAATAAAAAAATCAGCTTGAATGTCCATAATTAATCATAATTAAGCATCATTCGGAACTGTAAAGAGTCAACTAAACGTAATTTTATAGGCTAAATAAAAAGCTTTTTATTAACCTGCTGCCTTCGTTTTTAATATTTGTTTCAAGAAATCTGTCATGGAACATATCAGATAGAAAAACGGGCTTGTTAATGTTTTCTCAATTAAATCATGGCGTGTGTGACTTCACTTGTTGAAGCTCGAGCTCGTCTTAGCTGTATCTTTAACTGAAACAGAACGTGTCAGCGAGGACGTGCATCATCTACGCCGGGCGCAGCTGCGCCTGCTCATAGTTTTTGATGGTGCAACTGGTGTAAATATTCAGCGGAAAGCTAGACGTAACTGCGCCCAGCTTTTTTACGTCCAGCTGGTGCAACCGGCCTCTTGTGTGTAAAACGTTGCTCCTGCAGGCCCAATGCTCTGTAGAGTTTAGCTCAGGCCTGCCCCAGTTTCCTTAAAGTTTGTTAATCCAGAAGATGCTAACTAGCTTGTTTTTAGTGTAGTGGCCCTCCGTGAGCAGGATTCGCTCCTGTTCTTGAACAAAACTCTGAACAACTCTGGCCTTGAAGATCCACTGTACTTCAAAGATGGGAAGTCTTCATTGTACTTTGTATTTCACTGTTCAGGTGGAGGTCTTGGTGGTACAAGGCGAGGAGGAGCAGATGTCAACATCAAGCACTCTGGCAGAGACGACACTTCCCGCTATGATGACAGACCAATCGGAAGGTAAGTTGAGTGGGGCATGATTGTTTTTAAAGGGTTAGTTTGGCCAAAAAATGAAAATTGTCATTTAATTACTCACTCATGTTATTCCAAACCCATAAGACCTTTGTTGATCTTTTGAACATCATCTGAAATCCCAGACCTTTACGGTTCTGAAAAAACAAAGCAACTACCATGTTCAAGACCCAAAAAGGTAGGAAGGACATGGTTAAAATAGTCCATTTGACATCATTGGTTCAACTGTAGCAGTATGAAGCTACGAGAATACCTTTTGTGTGCAAAGAAAATAAAAGTAGCAACTGTTCAACTACTACTTCCCTGTCAGTCTCTCTTGCTCATTCACAAATGGTATTCTTGTAGCTCCATAATGTTACGGTTGAAACACTGATGTTACATGAACTGTTTTAAAGATGTCTTTACCACCTTTCGGAGCCTTGAACCTGTCAGTTGGGTTGGAAAGCTCTCGGATTTCTTCAGAAGTATCACTTGTGTTCCAATGATGAACAAAGGCCTTATGGGTTTGTAACAAAATGAGGATGAGAAATTAATGACAATTAAATTTTTTGTGTATGCACATTTCAGTCCAATTCTGAACTCTGTTGTCTCTTATCCCATAGTGACCGTGATCGTGACCGTGAACGCAGAGATCGCAGCCGGGAAAGAGAGCGAGAAAGAGACCGTGGCGAGCGCCGCCGGTCTCGATCCAGAGAAAGACGCAGACGCACCAGGTCTCGTGAGCGCGAGAGGGTCATCGCAGTTCCAGGGGAGGAGGCAGGAGGTGGCGGTCGGCGCCGGGACAGGGAAAGAGAAAGAGGTGTTGCTGGAGACAGCCGAGAGAGGAGTAGAGATCGAGACAGAGAAAGGGACCGCAAGAGGAGAAGCAGAAGCAGGGATAGAAAGAGGGACAGGGAGAGAGGGAAGGGTGCAGAAGGAGGAGAGGAAGGCATGGGCGGGCTAGGTGATGGCATGATTCCCGAAGGAGGAGATAGGGGTATGGAGGACCCCTTGGGTGGTGAGCCAGGACGAGGGGAGGAAGGAGGGCCTGAAGTAGAGGAGAGAGGACGGGATCGAGACAAAGACAGGGAGAGAGACCGTGACAGGAAGCGCAGCCACAGAGATAAAGATAGAGATAAAGACAGAGATCGGGAAAGAAGGCGAGACAGAGATAGAGATCGTGAACACAAGCGGGACCGGGGCGAACGGGAACGTGGGGAACGCAGGGAAGACAGACATGTGTCCTCCTCGGGAGATCAGGAAGGTTTGGGTAACGGAGGTGAAGAGGGTGAAGAGCAGTTACCACCACAATCAGAAGAAGGCTCACAGGATGGGATGAGGATGATGATGATGGATCAGGATTCCATGCAGTCAGGAGAGGGCTATGCGTCCAATGAGAACGGATACAGAATGGAGCCCCAGGGCGACGAGTACTGAACGTGCCACCAATGTGTGAATGATCCAGGGTCGTGCAGTTGTAATGTTGAATGGATTCACAAATATCCTCCATCTTTATTTAATGTCTCCACCCATGCTTGCACTATGTCCACAGTGTGCAAGTATTATACTGTACTACCAACAGCTATCATGGAGAGAGCTTAGTGTCTCCCTGGTAAGAAGCATCCTTTTTGTTAAAATAAAAATTGTGTAGTTGAACTGTGAGGTTTTGTTTCTTTTGAGTTTTTATTTGTGGGGCTTTGTTTGCTTAAACTTTACTAAACAACTAGCCTTATAATACATATGAATCCTCTGTATGACATCAACTAGTATTTGCTTGATGGTTTGGATCTGTACAATGTTCCTTTTACATCTGCCCCATTTCTCTGTAACTTTTTCTTCTATCTCTTGTCTTGTACATTTTGTTTTCTATTTGGTTCAATATATGGATCGTCTGCAAATTGTACAGTGGCCCCTAATTTTACTAAAGTAACGGGCAGCAAACATTGCATTGCCACACGTTTTTTAAATGGGAATGTCTGCAGTGGGTTCAGAAAAATGGCTCTTATTTGTTATTTTTAGCTTGTGTCTCTGTTCCTATTGGTTCTGCTTTTCATTCTTGAATAAACAATTTTTATTGCCCAATTGTCTATTTTTGACTTCTTATTTTTAAAGTCTTATAAGCGATATTATATCATCCACTAGGTTGCAATAACGATAGCGAGCTGATAGTCTTTGGTTGAGCTCGCGCCTCTGACGTACTGTATTGCGTCATTCACTAAGCGGCTACGAGTGCACAGGCTCGTCGCGCATCTCGCACAGTATAGCTGGAGCATCTACTCTTTCACTACGAACCTCCTGAACTGAAGACGATAGATTTTTTTTGAGGGTAGTTTTTTTAACTGAAAATTCCTGTCAGCTTCGAAACAATACCATACAAATTACACTTCTACCTCTGGGAAAAGAAGGTTGGAAGCGGTTCAGTCGTCCACTGCAGCAGACGGTCTTCATGATGTCATCGTATTATCATACGGGGAAAGAGCTGGACATGGCGGCGATGACGGAACCGCTCTGCTTAGAAAGAGGTAAATTACTTATGACCCAACAGACGCGAGTGCTGTTTGGAAATTCTCTGGCAGATAAAGCCCTATCAATGAACTGACAAGCTCTTGCGTCTTCATGAGCACCGAGTGCCCGCGACGTGAATGAATAGATGTGTCCAGCAGGGAGTGCTCTTGTTTGTGTTACAGAACAGTTTGGAAGCAAGTAATTAAGCCTATTTTTGCATGTTAATTTGTCCTACTTCAAATGTGTTCATCAGCATAGATGCTGACATTTACGTAACGTTAGTTCATTTTATTTGCTTGAGAAAACCAGATGTACTTAGTTATTGAGTTAGACGTCTTTTTACTACTATTCAAGAAAAGTGGAAAACAAACAGCTCTGAAAGCATTGCTTCAAAAATAAGTAAATAACTAGTAATTCCAAATCTGAATAGTTGACTATCTATATCTGTTTGTCTATCTATCTGTCTATCCTCTCAGTTTTTTTTAAATAATATTTTTTGTGATGTTTTATTTTCTGTCAGATGTTTGCAGAGTGATAGAATTGCTGGACCGGCTTCAAAGAAGCGGTGAGCTTCCTCCTCCTAAACTCCAGGCTCTACAGAGAGTTTTACAGAGCAAGTTCTGTGCTGCCATCCGAGAGGTAATGTCTGCCTCAAACAAACGTGACCTTCCTCCTGTTAAAACTCTTTTCTGGTTTCTGTTCAGCTTAAACATGTTACATTCATTGGAAAAATATTTGACAGAAAAAAAAGTGAAAGTATTTACTAATTTGTACTTTTCTTCTTGTACTGATTTCACAGAAGACTAATGGAACATAAATAGCTAGGTATAAAATTAAGGTTTGAAGTCATATGATGTGTCACCACATAAGACGGCACTTTTTCGTTTGCCTCCTCCGCACGTGTTTGGTCTTTTGTCATAGACAGAATTGTGCTGCACAATTCCTCCTCCTGAATGACTCACTTTCTTGTCTCTTTTGAGACAGCATCTCACTTCAGTCTCCAGATCTCACTCCTTGATGTAGTAATGGGTTTCAATGGCAGGAGTCCAGTCTGTTCACAACTTGCACAGAAATTCTACATGACACTCTTGTCAGACTTATTCTGTTTTCACATGTCCTTGAGATGCCCTGCTCTTTTTGCAGATAACACGTTAGATACGTTAAAGATTTTGATCAGTATGCAATTTTTTGATTGTGATTCTTTTCATTAAAATTTACCTTCTGCTACACAAACCTTACATAGCATTTACTGATAAAATGGCACAGTAACTTTCATTATTACACTGCTCTTGTTTTTTGTATGACGGCTAGTGTTGTCTCTTTCCGCTCCTATAGTATTAATACAAATGACTTGGACTGAAACCAATATGGCAGGCCCATTTATTTATTTATTTGTGTAATAAGCAAGATAATGGACAGTCATTGTCACAAATGAAACCTCGTAAGTTCTCTTGTGATACTGTGGGGCTTTATTTTGCAATAACGATCAACAGATTGTACATAAGCATTTCTTATGAAGTTTTGGTAGTTGAATGTATGTTAATCAATGACATGCAAAGCATTGTCACAATAATTTGCCACAATTTGTCCATTTTATATATAACTGAAATAACTCTCCCTTTTTTAAGGTCTATGAGCAGCTTTATGATACATTGGACATTATAGGTGGGCCAGACGTCCGAGCACAAGCCACTGCAAAGGTAACTTTTTACCAAAAAATTGCCACTATATTGATACAGACCGATCATATACTGAAGAAAACACTTGTTTGGTGTCTTTCTCCAGGCCACAGTAGCAGCGTTCGCAGCCAGCGAAGGCCATGCTCACCCAAGAGTGGTTGAGCTCCCTAAAACAGACGAAGGGCTTGGGTTCAACATCATGGGTGGAAAAGAGCAAAACTCTCCCATCTACATCTCCAGGGTCATCCCAGGAGGTGTTGCTGACCGACAGGGTGGTCTGAAGAGAGGAGATCAGCTGCTTTCTGTTAATGGAGTGGTATGTTTTGAGTTGTATTGTTTATACTTCTTGATTTCAGGAGCAGTGGTTTGCCAGAATAGCAGATCCTTCATTTCTTCTTTGTGTGTAGAGTGTGGAGGGAGAACATCATGAGAAAGCTGTAGAGCTGCTAAAGGCAGCGCAGGGTTCAGTGAAGCTGGTGGTGCGTTACACCCCTAAGGTCCTAGAAGAGATGGAAGCCAGATTTGAGAAGATGAGAAGTGCCAGGAGACGCCAGCAACATACCAGCTATTCGTGAGTGTGGCTATCACTTTCCTTCCTTTCATACCTTATCTGAGGGGTTCTTTCCTTTTCTTATCTCTCAGCCCATCATTAATCAGAAGATATTTTTCAGAACTTCGAGCTTGTTACGATCTTTTATCCTTGCCAAGGCGGCTTTTATTCAGTCAAATACACACACATAACATTAAAACACATTCAAACACTTGCTTTAAATGGTAGTGTGTTACTCCCGTGATCATTCATCATAAATGTCTTTTCTGAACCATTTGAAATTGAATACATCCTTGCTCAGTAAAAGCACTTATTTCCCTCAGACCAGACTGAATGGTAGTGTATCCCACATTTATTTTGTTAAAATTAAGAAAAATGAAAACGTAACTGGCGTGTTAAAAGGATAGTTCGCCCAAAAATACTGAGATGCTCATTAATTACTCTCCAGCATGTCGTTTCAAACCTGTAAGATCTTTGTTTATCTTTGGGACACAAATTAAGATCCGAGAGCTTTCGGACACTGCATAGATGTTAAAGACCCAGAAAGGTAGTAAGGACATTGTTACAGTCCATGAGACATCGGGTTCAATCATAATGTTATGAAGATAATGAGAATACTTTTTGTGTGCAAAGAAAACAAAAATAACAACGTTATTCAACAATTTATTCTCTTCCATGTCATTTAAGCACCACGATGCATGCATATGATGCTGTGGACTCAGGAGCCGGCGTTCTGATGTAGATCTTGTTTGCAGGGATAGGAATGTGCACGTATTGCAGCGAGGTACTCTCGTGAATGTGCATCGACTGACACGGAGGTTGCTTAACCTCGTTATTTTTGTTTTCTTTGTGCACAAAAAGTATTCTTGTAGCTTAATGCAATAATGGTTAAACCAATGATGTCACAAAGACTGTTTTGACAATGTTCTTGCTACATTTCTGGGCTTTGAGTGTTTCAGTTGCATCTATGGGAGGATCAGAAAGTTTTCATCAGAAATACCTTAATTTGTCTTCTGAAGATGAATGGATGTCTTGAGGCAGGAGGGTGAGTAATTGATGACAGAATCTTCATTTTAGGGTCAACTATTCATTTTAATGAAATATGCAAATTCTACTGAATGTGCTAGTGGCCTATCTGGATTTTAAAGTTTTGTCCCTCGGTTGTCTTTTCATTGACAGGTCTTTGGAGTCCAGGGGTTAACCAGTCTCAACCTCTGGCTGACCTGCTGATCCATTTACCCACCCTCTCTGCTCCTATAGGACAGAAGACCCAAAGGCGATCAGTGTAGATTACCCTTAGCTATTTATATGTTAGTGGAACGATCTCAAAACATGTAGACCTCAAATATACTATTTTCCCTGGCCATGCAGAGGGAGAGACTGCATAGTGCATCTGGTCTGTCTTGAGTCTGAATTTCTATTGTGTAATTATGTGGACCCTGCACCCTGTGATGTTCTGGGCGGGTTGTGTGTGTGTCTGATAGCACAGAAGAGAACTTTAAAAATCGTCTGGCTAGTGCAAATACACAGTGTGAGTACTTATAGGACTTAGGATCATCTGAACTGAATGGCATGATGGCTCCTACTTAGACCATTATTCGTTCGTTCATGTATCGAGTCTGTGTTTCAGAAAACATGCATTGACAATAGAGTTAAAGCTATGCATCCCATTTCTGTAAGTATTGTTGTATCGTGTTCTGCTCTGTGAACTACATCAGGAGTATACAAACACTGTTATCACAGAAGACACTTCCCGGTTGAACCAATTGCTCTGTACGAAGCATGAACAGACTGCTATGTACAAAGCATGCCATACTCAAATAGGGTTGTCATGACAGTGTGCTGCTATGAGTGGCTTTGCTCTGCCAGTCATAGCGCCTATGTTCAATGCTTTGGGGTTTATTTATATATTTGTTCATACATTAAAACCAACAATGTAATTTAACAGACTGGTGAGTTAATTTATGCCCACAGATTATAAACATTTACCATGATCACATTGTGACAAATGATCATAGCGATAAAGGACTTTTTGTAATAATGAGAGTGAGCATTTGTTTTGCATTATGGTTTATTAGAATTCAATGTACATTAAAATTGCGATTCATTGTCACGAAAATAATATCACGATGTACTTATGATTTTTGACATGGATAGCTCTTGTTTTGGTATATTTTAGTTAATTCATCTTTTGCAAATGAAGGCTAATAACACTTTCACTATACATAAATATATAAATTACTGTTTTTTTGTTGTTGTTTTTTTTACTGTTTAGATTCACGTTTCTTGAAAAACTCAAATATAATCGAGGACAATTTGTATTAATGTTTGTTTAATTTCTATTAAAGATGGGGATTCGACTCCAGGTCAGGAATCGACTCCCAGTGTCGAGTGTTTTTTTCAAGTTAACACTTTGTATATTTACACTAATATTAGTTCAAATTACTTGCTAAATTCATCCCATGTAAACTTAATTTCCGCGCTAAAACGTAAAAAAAAATCTTAATAGAGTAACGGCTGTTGTTCGCCCCTAAAAGGATGCATGTTTACATAAACGTGACGTTATGTCTCTATTTTATATCAGCAAATAAAATACGTTTTAAGTGACTCAGCCTATTTACAGCCACTACACACTCGTTCCCAGAAAACACTTTGCGTGTAAATATTAAGTTTGTACTTACAGCAGGTGGTTGATGTGATTTTCTAGGCGCAAATGTATTTCTATTTTAATTCAAAGTAAATGGAGTCGAGGAGTCGATTCCACCGACTCCAAAATTAGGAGTCGGAGTCGACTCCAAAAAAAACGGAACCGAACACCCCTAATTTCTATGTGTCGTCTCTTGGATGCGCGTCCGTTTCCATAGCAGCAGATAAACGTAAACTAGGCAGACTTCATTCCCATAGAATAGACGAAGGCAGAATTATTGACTAAACACGTAAAGCCTCTTATCAGTAATATTCCACTTGTCTAATTTTCGACGGAAAGGAGTTCCTGTATCTGTTTGGCTGTTTATTTCCAGTCGTTGCGAGGGAGTGTATGAAGCGAATGGATAGCCAGCGAAGAAATGTCCAAACCAGCACCGCCATTGGACACGCGTATCTACAACCTGTTCCGTTTGACTCGAAGTCTTGCAAGGTAGGCACGAGAAACATATAACTTGGTTACTTGATTTGTTGAATTAACCTTTACAAAATCTCATGGTAACCCAAGTTACAAGTAGTTAATGGAAACCTGATATTACACCAACTTCTTTGATCGAAAACGATATTGAACAAATTAACTTAAGAGTATAACGTAGTCTGTCTGAAAGACGCCACGGAAAACAATGGTTGTAGAGTTGGACTTGATCAGAAACTACAGTTAAAACTGTGTTTTTGATGGTTTTATTTAGAGCTTATATGCCATATGTACCTCATATATGGAAGTGTCTTAGACTTTAACATTTCTTGTTGACTGGCCTAATGGTACAGAACTGAAGAAACAAGATGTGATACTATAGATACCTTCAACAAGTAACTTCTTGTCACTTCCCCAGGATGCCCCTCTTCCTCCAGTCCTCCAGCGTCAGAACAAAGTTCCTGCCTCTGCTCACTTTACTCTCACCTCGCACACTGAGCATGACAGAAAGCCACTGAACGGACCTCTGTACTGTAAAATCCACTCTAAAGCCCCTGCTCACTGGACCACACACTTCCTTAATGAGCTGGCCCAGAGGGTGAGATATGTGTGTGTGTAGAGTTTTTCGTTTGAAGTTATGGTAGGTTTTTGGAACTCAATGTCATTTTGTTTGTTATTCATTCACATGTGTCTGTTTGATCCTCTGCAGCTCCGAGACCAGCCAACAGTGAGAGTGGTCTCTAATCCTATCAGTGAAATGCAGGACCACTACAGAGGTCAATTACCAGCACATGAACCTCCGGCTGAACACTTTAGCATGATGCAGGTGAGATAAAGAGGTTGAACATTGTAGGCCCTTTTTCTTTAAAAACAAAAAACAAGATACGAGGCAATTTTACAATGAAAGTGACATGGAAAGTGATCTGTAAACATCAAAATAAACAGTTTTTACATTACATCTTGTACATCTAAGGGGTGGTTTAATATAATACATTTAAACAATCCCTAAAACTCAAAAAATGAGGAATAATTTTATTTATTTTTTTTAGTAATCAAACACTATTGCTCAAATGCTGTCGATTGAATCTAAAGGGATAGTTCACCCCAAAAACATTGTTTTGTCATCATTTACTGACACACATGTAATTCCAAACATACATGACTTTCTTTCTTCTGCAAAACACAAAACAAAATAGGGTTTTGAAAAAGATTGCTAGCCAAATAGTTGTTGTAACCACTGATTTTGATTGTGTGGGCAAAAAACAGCAACGGATTTTGTCTTCCACTGAAGAAAGAAAGTCATACAGATTTGTATTGACATGAGGGTGAGTAACCACACATTAACACTATTTCATTTGTATTGTACCAAAAAATATTTCTTGAAGAGCAAATGGTTACACGTTACTTCAAGCTGTCCTTGTAATGGAGTAGTTATTCAAGTACTGAGGTGGAGAATAGAAATGCATTTTTAAAATGTCAGGTAGGGAACTTCATCAATATTAAAAAATGCTAATTCATGTAAAGTATCTTAATGGATGGCTCTCACAGCCATGATGATTCAGTAGAGCTCCACAGACAGCATTTATATCTCCACTGGAGCTTCTAGGCTGATGGAATGACTCGCACTTCTCTCGATTTTAATCAGGCACTGTACAGACAGCTGGAAACGGCTCAAATGGCAGTTGTGCAGGAACCAATGCGTAGTACAACCAAGACCGACTTCAGGCACTTTAACAGGTAACTCTCCACCACCAGAGGGCGGTGTGAATGCACTGATGGAGTAAATGCATATTCTGAGGTCAGCAGTGGTGGATCCTCAAAAGTGATGAGGGACATCAAAAGGTTTACCGACGTGATTCCATCCCAAGATGTTAGTGGAGGGTACTAATTGAGCAATAATTGTTCACGGCCACTATAACAAACAGTATTTTTAGGGTCAGAACTGATTGCAAGACCATTTCAGATGATGTAAAGGAATAGCTTAACAAAAACGAGAATTCTTTCATTTACTCACCCTCATATTGTTCCAAACCTGCATGAGCCCCATCTTTGATTCTGTAAGCAGAGGCTATTGGTACATGCTTTATGTTTTATAGAAGAAAGTCATACGTTTGGATCATCATGAGGGTAAGTAAATGGTTCCTTTTATGGTCATTAAGCTTAAGGTTCATGCAGCTTTGAATCTGTAGCATTAGACAGATTCTTTATTTTCACGGTGGCCTGCTGTAGGCCTTATTAAAATGATTTAGTGAAGCATTACTCATCTCACCTTCTGGCCTGGCCTTCTGAACCTTGTCAGCTCTTGATTGGTGGGCAGCACTCATGGTCACAAACACTTATTGACATTAATTCACACACCTCTTCACAGAAAGTATTTGTATGACAGTTTAATATATGGTCTCTCTTTATTGTTTTAACTGGTTCATCTGCTTTGCTGACTTCATATCTGAGAACAAATGGTTTTTTTAAGAGCACTTAAACCACCTTCCTGTGTTTTAGCTCTTTTACTGAGGCAGCAATGGTGTGGAATATATAAACATTTCCTTATGCAATGGAGCGAAGAGCTTTAGTCTCGGAGAACCCACAATCTCCTAAATGTGTTGCTATTGACAAAGTAATATATGAGCTAAGTGAACGGTCAGCATAAAAATAAGGCAAGAAGATAATAGACTTCAAAGCACTAGTATGTGCATGCAATGGATTAATACTCGTCTCAGAGCCTTGTGCCTTTTCTTGCCACACTAAATCAGTTTATTTTCCTCTGTTATTGATAATCCTCTTTTTCAGGTCAGATTTGGCTCCTTGCTCTGTCCTGGATGCAGCTACCTTTAATGGAACCCTTACCAAGAGTAGAGCTCACAGCCGACTTCCTGCTCACAAAGCTCCATCCACTTTATCATGTCAGCCCCGGCTGCCTCGCAAACCACTGCCAGTGCCCCACAGGGGTAAAAGTACTCTGTATACGGACAGTTTTACTGTACCTGTGCCTCCCCCAACATCCCAAACTGCTGGTGTTGCACAAAATGGGCTGCAATGGCAAGAAGATGGTGGTAGAGGTGTGTTACTGGACATTTTAGGCGTTCCTAAAATGTACAGGACTGAGAATCAGACATACGGAGGAAATAAGTTGTCTATGGTATAAGAAATGGGACAACCTTGGGTAGATGGGTTGATTTTCAGTTTTGCTTTAATTGATCTAAACTACAAAAAATGGTTTAATCAATATTGCTTGATTTCCATGCTTTTCTTTTGTCACTCGGAGAGTCTGTAATAAATGGAGAACAAAATGTTAGAAGTGATTGGTGGAAACATTATTGATTTATTGATCTGGCGCTGCTCCTGTATGTATTCTTTATGCTTAAAGGGATAGTTCATTCAAAAATGAAAATGCTTAGCTCATGCTCATGTCATTTGAAATGTGTATGACATTGTGTTTTTCTATGGAGCACAACAGGAGATAGATTGAAGATCTTTCAGCTTTTTTTGTCCATATCCTGAAGTCGTTGACCTGTCAGTATAGTATCTTATGTTCCTCAGAAGAAAAATGGCATAAAGGTATGGAACGACATGAAGGTGAGTAAATATTTCCTGGTGTGCTGTAATGGACTATATATGAAATTATTTAGTGCTTTTAATGTAAAATGTGTGCTTCAGAAGATAACAGGATGTGTGCTTAAAATCCCAGGGGAAAAAGCTGCAAGTAAGGAGGGAAGACCAGGAAGAGACAGAAATATCGCTGAGGTGGCAGTTGGCTGCACACCTAGACAACCCAAGAGGGTTGCACAGTAGTGTGTGTTAATACTGCCTTTCTCTGCTCACGATCTCATAAAGAGAGCCAAAAACAAAACAGAGGGTGCGCTAATGGGTAAAATATAAAGTTAGTAAGATTTTAGTAAGAATATTGCATTATAGTCTGAAATTTGTCCCACCCAGTTTCCTCCACCTACTTGGTTTTGCGACATTTCGCTCTCCTCCCCCAGCTCTGGCTCCGGCAACATGCCAAGGAGAGAGAGAGCCAGCAAGATGGATTTAAGGACATATATGGAAGCTAGATTAATAAACAAAAAAATAAGGAACAGGTGAAAACCAAGATTATAAAACAGAGAAGGCAATATTTATCTTTTAGAGAACTATTAAAAGCAAGTAAAATGATTAAGGGATAGTTAAAAGATCAGTGTCTTGACATCCATGACCTCTAAGTGTCCTCAGGTCTTCTAATTGTAGATGGTGGTATGATTTTTAGGCATGTCCCTTCAGGTTATATATATATTTATATCCACCTACTTTCGCCTTGCTTGCAGTATCTGATTTTCTTTGAGTGTTGAGTCTGCTTATGCAGAATTCTCTGCTCTGTTCTGATGCTTATCCATATTGGTGTAGTGTTGTCTCTTTCACAAATTCCATTGTCTTGTTTTGGAAAACCAAAAAGAAAGAGATATATCTGTATGAACTGACACCAGGGTTACAGTAGATTTACACTGGAAATTTATGGCCCCTGAAAACAAACAAAGACCAAGGTAAAAGACACATTCCTAATGGCCAACAGGTCTTTCAACATGTAAATACAGGTAATCTGTATGCCATTTATTCCACTTTCTGTATCGTTTCTTGTGTAGTAATTAAAATTGTATCCGTCTATCGCAACATGAATGTAAACCTATGTTTAATGTTCATTAATTAACCCTGTTTGTTTTATTCTTAAAGTAAAATTCTGCTTTAAGAAGCGAAGTTCATGAATGTGTTTGGGGATTTTGTTTTGTTTGAAGAACTTAAAAAAAAATCACACATAAAGGTAACGCTATTAGGAATGCCGGAAATAGCGACAGGTTTGTTTTTTGGCGTGTATATGGTTAAATGGCACAGGGTGGGGTTTGGGGAGGGGGCACCAGCTGCCACCTTTTCCTTTAAAGAGCTAAAGGGAGGGAACAACACAGAGGGATCCCATGTCACCATTAGATTTAAGTAATAAATTGCATGGAAATACAGATTTACAAAACAAAACCATCGACAGAGCAAAAAGGGAGGGAAAAAAACGAACGGAAGAAATAAGAGAGGCAGCTTAAGGAATAACATTTCTAGTCGTGCCCGGCAAGCTGCTTGTTCGGCATAAATAATTTCAAACAGACCTCAGTCTGCAACTAAAGACCTGGTTACGGTCTTCTTAACCCTGGACAACGGGAACAGGTGAAGATACGGAAGAAAGGATGCTAAAACTGAGAAGAAAGGGATAGACTGTTAATGGAGTGAGTGCATGAAGATTAAACACATAGAGAAAGAGAGGTGTTTCCCCGCTGCACGTTTCGCTTGGTTGAATAGACTGTTTCGTTTAGGGAATAAAAGTAAATGTTTGACACGAGCTCTGTTAAATATTAAAAATAGACTGGTAAGAAATGCTTATTTGAATAATTTTTGATATTAGACCTGTAACGTCTATGTACATAGCGAGAATAATTTATCCGAGGTACAAGGCTAGCAAAGGTGCAACTTGGGTGATAAATTATATTTTTCGTTGGCTAGTCTTTTGTATCACTGAAGGAACTGACCTACGCACTATAGCACAGCCTCGTTGTTTTCAACTAGCAGGTGTTGTAGCAAGAATATTCTGCATTATTCATAACTGTAGCCATTTTATAGAGGACAAAATCGTAGGTTTCTGCACAGTCATTTGGACCTACGCCAAGAGGATCCCTCCGTTCAGTCAGAAAACATAGTAAATTCCACGTAGCGTTTTTGTGCAGTTTGTGTGTTCATGTGTGTGTGTTCAGTGACACGCACACTGCACGCACGCGAACAGAGCCAGACCCAACGCGAGTAAGTATGTAATATAGGTGTTTGTGCTGTGTCTGTGTCGTGATTTTGTGTACAACTGACAAAATATCACTTATGCTCTGAGTGTTTTTGTCTGTGTGCCCGGTGTTCTGATGCAAAGCAGGCCTGCCTACCCACTGCCAACGGACTCAACAAGTAGTAGTCAGGTCTACTTTGTTTTTGCCACTTAAACCCGTGTGCGAATTATGGGAGGGATGTGGTCTAAGCACCATCATTACGATTTGGGGTACATATTAGCATTTTTACGCTATTACAGCGTTTTGCTAGTCATAAATTCATATTAGAAGTTTTTGTCAGAATGCGTATCATAGACGTTCGCAAAAAGAATTCTGAGGAGGTAGCCAAGGAAACAGAACGTGATACTTGTCACATAATTATAGACGTACACACCAACCATACGTTTTGATTAGCTGACATTTAGCTAAATATAATAGAGTGAGACGTAAATTGCTGACAGGAAAAGTAGAAGCCCTATTAAAAGCCACTCAATAATTCGCACACAACTGAAACCCCTTCATAATTTTATTAGTGACCATTTTTAATGTGTTTCTGGTGTTAAATTATGAGTTGTCAGTCCAACAAATACATGGACGTTTTATGTCCCACAATGATTTGTGTCTGATTTTTTTTTCTTCGCACAGTCACGTCACCTTGATAGGTGATAGAATGTTATGTTGTTCTCAGTGTTAACATGCATATCAAGTCTTACTTTGTCTACCTGTCCTGCCCACTATTTCCACCCTCTGAAACAGAGTAGCCAAGTGTATGTTATAGGGTACTAGGTGTTCTCATTCCATGCACTGCATAAGCAGTTTCTTTCTCCTTTTTTTTTGGCATCATCACTCCCAAACGATGGCAAGGTTCTCTACAATCAAATGCGAACAAAACTCAAGAAAGTTTTTGTTGAATGTAGATGGGGCTCTTCTCATCTTACCATGACCCCTACATCTCTTGCTAATACTCTAAAAACAGATGGATCTGGTTCCAATAGGGTCTCAAATAATAACATAAACCAGTTCTAAAGACATTCAATATAAGTATGGGTTGGATAACCTAACTGTTTACTTTTAACCCTCTAATATATAATCTGATCCCTAGGCCCAGTTGCATAGTCAGTCACTACTGTATGTTAAGACTGCGACCAACAAGCAGTAACATAGTCTTACTTTTAAATTCAAAATAGAGCAGTCTACCTTTTACTGTATCTGTTTTTTTTTTAAATTATGACCAGTCTAGAAAAGTAAAAATGTTACTTGACTAACTTTTTTAGACTAGTCTAACCAGTTCATGCAACCGGCCCTGAACTTGTGAGAAGAAGCCTATACTGATCCATAATCAATACTTTTGTTCTAACTTGTTTTCCTCTTACTCTACACTTTCTCATCTTATCGCATACACCAGTTAAACTTTTTCTGTTTGTTTCTCTCAGCTTTTGGTCCCTCCCTTTCCCCCTCCCTCCTTTGCTCACTCACATCCCATTGGCAGTGCCTTATTTCAAACCATTTACTCTCCCTCCTGCTGCTGCATTTCCATGATTTTGCATCCTCACAGATGCACTCCTTCCTAACAGTACGACCCTTACACATCACCTGACATGATCCCTGTTTTGACCTTCTCTGTCCTTTGTCTGTTTTTCAGTTATATCTTTTTTTTTTTGGTCACCCTGCTCCATTCTTTCCCACCGCTAAGAATAGTTTCCATCAAGTTCATGTGTGATTTGGCTTAACACAATTATATCCCATCTCTCTCCGGCTTCATTCCCTGAGTACTTAATGGGGGACTATAAAGGGATGGTAATTAACCGGAGAGGGCACTTTTATTAATTAGGTTTTAACGAGAGCTGAGGCTGGGGGGGGGAGTGGGGTTATAACTATCTTAAGAACACTGTTAGTGCTAGATATGGGAATATAGTCACGCACGTCTCAATGCTGTCACTGTAAGATGAGTCCTCTAAGCCCCTTTCTGAATCTCTTTCTCACTCTCTTGACTGAAAATAAAGAGTGGGCCTTTTGAAAAGAGCTGAGAACAGAGCTGTGATTAGTTTCAAAGCAGAGGTCAAAATCTGACTGATGACCTTCTGGGGATATATCGAATATGCATATATGCCAATGCTTTGTAGTTTGTCTTTGCACAGCTTAATTTCATTTGAAGCTAATTAATTGTGCTGTGACATTGCTTTTTTTTTTTCGAATGTGTCTGTGTTTGTGTGCGTAAGCGTCCTTACTCCGTTAATTTATTTTCTTTTAGTGCTATTCCACAAGAGACGTCGATATGAGCAACTCGGCTGAGAGTAGCTTACTGCACACAAATAAGGGAGAGAGAGAACGAGGAAGAGATTGCAAAAAGCCTTAATCACTGAGACCAGGAACCTCTGAGATAATACATGGTCAGTTCATATAAATCAGCTATTGAAGTGCATTCGTTAAGTGATTTTAGTTAATTAAAAGGGTGTATGGGCTAAAAAGGGAGACAAACCTGTATGCAATGCATCGACAGACGGTTTGCATAAGGCATCCATACCTCAGTCGTGGAGAAAGCTTGAAGAGGAGGGGGTACTGCAGTATTTTGTGTCGTGCAGTTCCCTAATGAGTCCTCTAGGTGGCCTGTGAGCACCGCCGAGCTTCAACTGCAGTGGGATAGCAAGCAGAAAAATCCAAAGAACCCACACTGCACCAGACAGAGAGAAAGGGAGTTAGAGTGGAGGTACAATGCAGATGCACTACAGCATACTGTACGATAAAAGAAAACGAGCGTAGATACGGTTCAGCTCTACCTTCTTCTCATAACACTGCGTGTATACATCACTTCTCTTTCACATTGTTTCTATACATTGAATTATTTATGAATGGAGCTTCATTTACCTTTACTGCAGTCATTCCTTCACATTTCCCTCAGTGGCCGTAACCTGTTCTCTCCCTTTTTCCTCTCTCCGTGTTCTCCGTCGATATAGTGCTGTTGTCTTTTTATAGGCGTATCTGTCCTTACAACCAACCCCCATCCCAGTGGACATGCACACTTTAATGTACTTCCCCCCCATACAGGCACACACACTTAACAATGATTTCCCTTTTCAGTGAGAGCTTTTTTCTTTTCTTTTTTGCATTGTCAGCGCAACTTTTTCCCTAGTTTCCTGTCAGTTTCAGTTTTTTCCTATTCATCATTGTATTTATTTACTCCTTTTGTGTTCCTTATAGCTACTTATTTTACTACCACAAGCTTGAGGTATTCAAACACCTTGCAAAAACGGCACTGGTTTAGCTGATATTCCTGTTTTGGTTGGCCCAGGCGAGCATAGTGATGTTTTGATATCATAGCAGGGCCTAAGTTTTTCCACTTTTGAGGAATTAGTTATTTATAATTATGAGAACTACAATAAGACATATAGATAGCGAAAACATTGTTTTGCTCATTTTCATTTCCAATGCTTATCCTGCTTTAATGCTGATCTGAAAGTCATGCTCTGTCCGTGGTGCTGAAAGCAGAAACCCACTGAACTATCTCTATTACATTGTTTCATATGATTCGGCCTCTCTCCTTCCTACAGTTCTCATATTCCTGTGATCTTTGTTTCAACAGTTAATCACAGGGGGACATAAAGGAAAGCAAGAGGAAGAGTGAGCTGAGGAGAATGAATAAGAGTGGATAAGTAATGAGGGAAGACAGTTTGATAGATATGTATGGAGCAGCCATGCAGCACAGCCAAACAAGAGGAACAGACATAGGAGTTATTGTGAAAGCAAAAAGAGACAACACAGCAAAACACAATTTGTCGGTGAAATCTGACCCCTTGTACACTGTAAAATTTTTTGCTAGACAATGGTAAAAAAATGTTTAATGTAGTAACTTGCTGTATTACATTCAAAACCCTTATTTAACATAAGGGAGTCAATGTGCCTACATTAGGTCACACTAACAAAAGTAATTTTGGAAGGTTAAATCAGCCACAAATGGCATGTTACCAAAGTGCAAGGCGACCCCAAGAGAAAAAGATAATAGCGTCCCTGCTCCACATTTCCAAAATGGGACAATTTGATTGGAAAAAGAGCCAGGACTCATTCGTTTCACCATAGGTATGAAGTAGAGACATTTAGGTTTTCAAAGCCCTTGCTTAGTGTAAGGGAATGAAAACATGAATATTCATATTAGAGGTCCGCGTTAAACTAACCCTTTTTAGGTCAATTTGACAATTGCTCATTCAAACAGGTAATGATTTTCTGTATTTTACATCTGCAACCAATCTTAATACTGTACACAGACTGTACTGAATGGTCTGCATAACATTAGCACTGCCCAGAGAGAGATAGTGTAAGAGTTAATGCTCTGCAGTCTTTTCTCCCTATTTTGTGTAGCTCAGCAAATAATCATTCTGCCTTTAGCTTCTCTCTCTCTTCCTCCCACCCTTCCTCTCGCTCTCGTTTTCTTCCTCTCCCTCTTTCTATTGGATACGCTGAGAGTATGGTGTGGGAAGGGGAGGGGGGGGGCGTTGGTTTTTGAAACATTCAGTCATTTTCATCTCCCTTTGCTGTAATTGAGCAGAGTGTTTTAGTGAATTGAGAGACATGAGAGCTGAGTGATGGTAAAAGCTGGAAAAGGAAAGATGGGTGGGCATTGCAGAGGAGGAGTGGTCTCTTTCCTGTTTATTATGTGACACTTGAACATATTGAACTCACTCCTTCATTAAAATCCCATATACCTGCATCATCAGTCCTCTGATGTAGTATGCTGGCTAGGGCCATCATTTTGACAGTTTTTATGGACAAGCCATATCTCACTATATGAGTAGACTATACCATAAAGGACCTTAGGTTTATGATATTCGACAGACGAAGATGTTATATTTTCAGTTTAATCCAAATTTTAATAGAATTTTGACAAAAACTGGGACAGTACCTTTTAAAAGGCACGCATTTGTATACATTTACCCCTTAATGGGTACTCATGCTCTTTCAAAATAAAGGTTCTCAAAGGAGTACAACTGCAGAAGAACAGCTTGGGTTCCCCAGAGAACCATTCAGTTAGCAGTTCTTAAAAGAACGTTTTTATTAGTGAAAAGAACATTCAAATAATCTCCATGGATATTAAAGAATCTTCATGGACCCATTGATTCCAAGGAACCTCTAAGCATCTAATACCTTTTGAAAAGGTAGCACCCCAGTGACAGCTTTTGTACCATTAGTAACTGGTGCAAGAACTAATGATGTGATAAGTTAAAGGCAGGTTTCTTTTACCAGTCTGATACTGTATAAAAGTATGAGCATCACTAATTTTCACTTCTCTTCTGTTCTCCCACCCGCAGGCTCCTCCTCCCCCCCTCCCCTCTCGGTTCTCTCTCCTCCTCTCCCTCCCCCTGCTCCTCTATGCTCAGTTCGGTGTGTGTCTCCTCTTTCAAAGGGCGCAAGGGTGGGAACAAGTCGTCCAACAAAGCATGTTACAGCGCAGACATGACTTGTCCGTCAGACAGCGAGAAAATAGTGATAAACTGCGGGGGGATTCGGCACGAGACGTACCGCAGCACACTGAAGACGCTGCCTGGGACGCGCTTGTCCTGGCTCACGGAGCCAGATGCGTTCAGTAACTTTGACTATGACCCCAAATCCGACGAATTCTTCTTTGACCGTCACCCCAACACCTTTGCTTTTATCCTCAATTATTACCGCACAGGGAAGTTGCATTGTCCCAACGATGTCTGCGGTCCTCTCTTCGAGGAGGAGCTCGCGTTCTGGGGTATCGACGAGACAGACGTGGAGGCATGCTGCTGGATGAACTACCGACAGCATCGGGACGCCGAGGAAGCGCTGGACAGCTTCGAGACGCCCGAGCCGGACCCGCCAGAGGAAGACCAGGCGCTTACGGGTGGTGCGGACGGGGATTTGAAGAGGTTATGTCTACAGGAGGATGGTCGCAACCCCAGCTGGTGGAGTACCTGGCAGCCGCGCATCTGGGCGCTCTTTGAGGACCCCTACTCCTCCAAATACGCCAGGGTAAGTGAGTGCACCGGCATCTCGTTACTCTGTTTTATTAAACGTGTCTGTAGCAGTGCGGAGCTCACTTAACTGACCTTGTGACACATGTTCAGATAGTATATGACTGGATATTTCTCGTGCATACGGAGTCATAAACTGGTTCGCAAGAGTCGCAATAGTACATTCACTAACTCACATGTTGTGAACTTTTGGAAAGTTTGTCATTTGCGTTCGGAGAGAAAAAGACCCGGTTTCGTTTTGTGGAGCGTTTCTTTGTCACTCTCTGTCTGATAAATGCAGTATTTAGTCTCGCGGTCTGTCACTGTCTCCACGCGCATTATTATTAGCCGGTGAGCACTGCGTCGCGAGCTCTCGGCATGCGCAGTCGCCTCCTGAGCACTTTGTCGCGCTTTTTTTAAACTTACATTTTTTCCTTTTGCGTGTACTGTAATTATGACCTGACTTTGAACGATGAAAAGTAAGTTGGTTTAAGGGTTTTGAATAACGTTGTTTCTTTTTTCCTTCAAACGCTGCATTCAAAGCTCAAATATTTCTTAGTTTTTCACTCAAATCAATATGTAACATCCATTTATTTGCTGAGCAGGCGTCTCGCAAGTCGAATAATTATCAGTCAGACGGTGATTATTGCAAAAATGCACTTAATTATGAGACACGCATTCATATCTCAAGCGCCAGTCGTTGCGCAGGCGCAAAGTGTTTATATTTCGCTGTTGTCCATACTGCAGAACGGCACCTGGCAGACCCCTACGATATTGAACGTCACCAGGGCATTTACACTGAGGTGGGCACTATTGAGTTTTGGCTATGAACTGCATTACCTTGCAAACTGTGAATGTTTTTTTTATTTTATGAGAACGCTTTTCCCACTTGTTCCTGCATTGCTGGAACGATTGTGTCTGACAGTAAGCATGTTTTTATGCTCACAAACTTTTTAGCTGTTTTGCATATTTAATATGCGACCCTTAAAATGCTGTAGGTTTCACCAGGCAGGTTATTTGAGAAAATTCAAGCTTAGCAAAGCAAGTTACTGGTGTCAGGTTGTGCTTAGCTATGTATCCACTTTGGAAGCACAGGACCTTCACGGTATCCCGGGAACTACTGAGTCTCCCATGGGTCTTACTTTTAACTGAATCAGTTTCCTGCTTACTCAGCAGGAGCCCTGTATGTCACCGGCACTACCATTACCCGATAATCGCTACATCCGGCTCACATCCAGACCTGAAGCTTAAATTATTTGTCTCTTTTTTTTCTTACTAGGTGAGCCTTACCTTGGATACCAATTTTGGGATAATGAGCAGAATAAGGTCATATGAATTCATAGTCTTCACACAGATCGCAGGCCAATTAGATGCACCAAACTCTTTTTTAATAATTTTTTTTTTTCTTGTCACACAATAAACTTTTTGTAAGAAGGCTACAAATCTGAGCAATGTGAGGAAACCAAAGTCACTTGACCCTTGTTGTTAAAGAGATGTTTCAGCTGGACCACATGAAAGGCAGTTCACCCTTTGCCACTCTGAACGTCATTCACGAGCTACTGAACAGTGACCATTTATCTCCTTTATCAGTGCTGGCTGGTTATTTAAGATATTTATCTCCAGCTGCACATCTGGGTTAATAGATCATAGTCATGAGCAGTCGATACGCACTTGCTTTCTTGAAATGAGCCCTGGGCTTCATTTAACTGATCAGTTTTCGATTGCATTTTGGGTTGCATTTGATTGCAGAATTGCTCGTAATGTGTTTGAAGTGTCTCTGATTGTAAGTTACCCAGCTCTTCTCACAGTTCTCAAGGGGAGGGAGAGATGCCGTCATCGTTTTACTGCGTCGTCATTGAACGGAGGTCTTTTATCAACCGTGACACGCATAGTGTTTTATTAGCAGGCTGCTGTATGGGTGCAGGGCCTCGTGCCGGATTGCTAATCATCACTTACAACCTCCATGTCCCTTTCTCTTGCTGTGCTATAGCGTAACACTGCGGCGTCTCATACTAGCTGACTGCGCGTCGATTTCTGCTGCAGAGCAACCGAATAACAGTAACAGAGGCAGAGCCTGTGCATTTGTTTGTGTGTGCAAACAATGCTGCTGGTCACCTTTATAAACCTAAACTATGCAAATGCATGCAAGGTGTGCGTTTTCTGGATTTTTAGTTGCATCTTTAACTGATTTTCATTTCAAGCACTTGCGAAGATGGTGAAGGTGTCTTCAAAGTACATGTTGACTTTCAAAAGACTGTGGCGTCGGGCGGTATAGCATGAATAGCAGAAGTATTTGAGTTGATCTGTGAATGTAAGACTGAGAGCTGTATCTCTGGTTTAAATCCCTGGTTTAAATCGGATGAGTCGGTGAGCCTGTACATAGGTGAAGAGTTGACGCAAAGTCTGACTCCTCTCTGGTCAGATTAAAGGATTCAGATAACAGTTAACTACATTTACTAACCTGGCAGTAACTTTTTGATTCCATTAACTGACAAATATGATGAATGGATTGCAAGAGGCCCCTTCCTAAAACATAGAAGACACATTTTAGAATTTGGTGTATAAAAGTTCACAGTGTATTTTTTTCTTATCTACCAAAGTTTTTTTCTTGTTTTATTTTATACCCATAATAAAGTTAATTGAATTTAATTTGCAACTTATATTGTTACTTTTTTTTATTATATTCAAATAAATTATTCTAAAATATTATCAGAAAAATGTTTACTTCCAATTAAGCTGTCACAGTATTTTTCCTCCCATAATAAAGTTAATTGAATTATATTGTGAAAAAAACAATACATTTTTTTAACTAATTAATTATGTTTTTCTACCCATAATAAATTTATTTTTTGTGAACTTTTTAAGTAAAAAAAATTATAAAATATTATTTAAAAAATATTTACTTCATATTAAGTCGTCACTGTATTGTTTCTACCATAATAAAGTTAATTTAATTTACAACTTACGCATATTACGTGTATTTCTTACATTTTTATTTATTTAATTGTTCTGCCAATAAAAAGTTGAAACAGTATTTTCTACCCATAATATTTTATCTTATTTTATTTTTACGCTTTTAAGACTTCCAGGGGTCCCCAAGCTCCAGATTGAATCTAATCTAATTGAAAGTAAAGATTTGTAATTTATGAGTGATTAACTAGAACAGAAGGTTCCTGATCACCTTGAGAGGAGAAGATGTAAAAAAAAAACACTGGAGCTGTATGGCAGGTTAATAAAAAAAAAGGCAACAGAGACCATAAAACTAAAACATCCTCAATCACAATTATGTGAGTATGTACAGTTTGCAAAAATGATGAGAACTGCTATACTGTTGTTCTGCATCTCAAGCTTGTATAGGAGCACATGTTGTATGAGCGGATGGATAACAACCTGCGGGTACATAGTTATTCACGTGCAAAATCCTATTCGATAAGGGTGAACAACTATTAAATGAACTACAGTGCTATAGCAGCATTTCTTAACAACAGCCCGTAGTCAAAATAATCCCGCTTTGCAGTGCTCTGTGCATTTTGTTCCCACTCGTAAATAATATAAATGCAGAAAACCTGTAATTAACGCTACAGTTTACCGCGTCTCAGGTAATCGTTCGGGTTGGCCTATGTATTTAGAAATACGTTTGTTTTGACACTTTGCGTTTTTCATGATCACTAAGTAATTGCTTTTACCTTCATAATGTTTTAGTAGAGCAACCCTCAATCAATTGTCTCAAACCCTATAAGTTCCCTACTTAGCATCATGTTGACCTGCACGCCCTATGTTTTATTGCCATTACTATTCTAATCTATTTTTATTTTAATCAGCTGTTCGCCTTACCAATATTTAGTTCTCTGCATGAATTATATTTCATTTTTAAGTGTAGCATACTTGCAAACATTTAAATATTCTTTTCTAATAGACACATTCCTTGAATATATATGTATGTGTGTGTATAAATATATATATTTATACACACATACAATAAATTTAATTTAATTACACATAAAAAGTACTGGAGAAAAAAATCTGCATTGTTGATAAATATGTCCTAATTTAATGAATATAATTAAATTATAAGGGAATAAGTTTGGGAAATAATTCTTGTAGAGTATTGAGAGTAAATTTGACTTATATTCTAATTTCATATTCATATTCTAATCTAATTCTATTCTAATTAAAGTAAGTTGCTTAACTAAAATTGTTCAACTTACCAACATTTTGTTCCATATATGAATAGTATTTCATTTTTATGTGTAGCATCAAACCATCCATGTCATCCAAACGAATAGACTGATTTGTGGAATAATTGGATGAAAAAGTATGCATTGCAATACTTCTATTCTGTTGTCTAGTGATGTTCTAATTAAATGAAGTCGCTCAACAAAAACTCAGCACTATTTAATTCTCATGTCCACAAACATTGGGCCCAAATACCTTGACAGTGACTTATAGAGGGAAGATTTAGTAGGAAAACTGGATGGAAACATTTTTTATTTAGTTTTTTCAGCACTTACGCAGGATTTCCCAATGGTGTCCCATACCCGTCATAGACTGCTGTCTCCCCACCAGGTGTTTGTAAACATTTAGCAACACTCAATGCTGAATAGCAGTGCCAAAAATAACTGGAAATAATGAAATGTCAGGACTCTAGGGACCTGGAACTATTTGAAAAAAGTGTGTCACTCCTTACTTGTATTGCCAAATGAATATTACTGCTAGCTTCCTTTGCAACATTTGATTTATTCATCGCTAACATGTTTAAAGCGCCCTCAAGGGCCACATAGACCACAGCATCCCTCTGTGTGCAACACATCGAGCGTGATCAGATTCCTTCCTTTTAACCGCAAAGCTTTTTCTTCTAAAATGGCCTCGTGTTTATCAGTTCCTTAAAAGTATCTATTACCTATTGTGCTCCTTGTAATGATCATGCTCGTTTGTAACCAGAGTTTGTCTGGCTGTAAATGCTTCTTTTCAGATGAGGCCGCTTTTGGCACCCGTGAACACACCTCCGATCTTCCCCCACTGTTTCCCTTCTTCTACTTTTACTACATCTCTAAATATAGCAAGAAAACTAGGGATATGTGGGACAGGATCTCACTCCTCTCAGTAACAAGCAGGCCACTTCTTTCTCCCGTATGCTGTTCATTTACACAGTCCTGACTTGGCAGCGAAAGCTTAAACCATCACCGGGCTGACTGGGGTTTTATGCAGTATCTGTAGCGCACATGTCTTCTGGCCACACATTGCAGCAGCAAAGTGCATGATAATAAAGCTTATTGAACCAGTCACGCTGAGACCAATAAATCGGTGAATGAGAGGCAGAGTGCTGGATGCGCTTGAATCTACAGTCGCAGTGTGCTTTCCCCCTCCTTCACTGGCCTCTGTCCAGCTCACCGGTGAATGAGTCCGTCCGAGTTGCAGTGTATTTGCTTTTACAAGGCATCTTTTCCTGGCTCGGGGGATTTCGTTTGCTTTGGCCTTTTCTAAACGAGACTCCATCGACGTCCCAGCGAGCCGGTCATCCACCCTGAAGTCTAGTCAGTGAGCTTGTACCTATAGGGCGCCATATGCGGTGCAGCGCTCCTACTTTGCATTTTAAATAGGTGTTGAAGACCAGCCGATGCCAGAGCCAACGAGTTATCAGTGTGAAACCACCCACGTTAAGATTTTTTTTTATAGCAAAACCATTATACTTTCAAAATAAACATAGGGGGGCAGTTTCCCAAACAGGGTTTAAGACTAGTCCTAGATTAAAAGAAATGTTAAGAGCTGTCTAAACTGGAAAAGACTTGCACTGAGATATTTTAAAATACATTATTGTCATTGTTTGGTCTTAAAATGCTCACAGATAATGCATTTGTGTAAGACATGTTTCTAAAAAACATTTAAATGTTCTAAACTAGCAAAGGTCTAGTCCTAATCCCTATCCGGGAAAACCGGCCCAGGATGTCCAGAACTCCTCATTTTGGTCAAACTCTGCACCGCTTGAGCTTTTCTGTTAACTGGGCAAGTGGAAAACCCTGTTCCCTCGAGCACTAGTTGGTCACAGGGGGACACAGACCTCCCAGAGGTCCGTGCAGGTCTGACTCTTCTGACCCACAGACATAATTTTTATTGTGTTTAACAGGCGGTTTAGTTTACAGGTCAAATTTTTTCTTATTGTTCCATTCGGGAGACTCAATAAAACATGTATTTGTTTTTTTTATTTGTTATTTGTTGTTTTTTTATTTGTGTACATGAGTTTGTCACTGGCATGTTGATAACCCAGCTTTAAAAACAAAAGGCAAAAAGAAATAGGTAAAAAAGGCGTTTATTCTTTTATTTAGTATACTTTCACGAGTTTGGGCTTCCTTATGATGATAAATTTAGCGTTTTTGGCATGCTATCCCGGCTCGAACCCCCGGGCATCCCTGGAGCGGGAAGGCACGAAACTAGGCAGGAGACGGGCGGAGGAGGAAATGCGAAATGAGATAGGGAACGAAAGGAAGTGAGCTTTTTAAGGACGAGGCTTGTATTTTGATTGGACGGAGTAGAAAATAGACTGATTGATTAATGCGGTGTTAGTTGTGGCGAATTATGAGTCGGCGCTCCTCCCGAAACTTGTTTAACATACATCACTTAACTCTATAGACAATTACTTCATGTATCCACCTTTTCAGTGCAGTAGTAAGCTTCTTAATGAGAATCTGCAAGACGTCTTATTCATTAGCTGCTGTAAGTAAATAACTAGTATAACCAATAGTAATAACAAGTTGCCGTAAACTGTAAACTGCATATAAATAATAATATGATAAAAATTATTAGTTTGCAACATCAGCTAAAAGACAGAAGTAGCTGATATTGGAAGCCACATTCAAGTTATAAAAGTCTGCGTACACTGGGTTTTTTCAGCTTTTCCGCTATCTACCAAGCTTTGTGCTAGGGCTGTGCAATTAATCGCAATCGCACATGCAATTTCTAAATCGCATAAGGCTGCAATTTTTTTCTATTAATTTATTTAGATTTTTATTCAGAATTTTTT
>JAUCMT010000068.1:8012409-8024592 GCA_032357475.1 Enteromius thamalakanensis
AATAAAATCGCAATCGCAATATTAGTTCAAAAAATCGCAATATGATTATTTCGTCCATATTGCACAGCCCTACTTTGTGCAGTTACTTCTTTTTGTCTCTGAATTGTTTTATTGTGTTCACGTGTTTTAATGACTCTTTTAAACTCTTATAAAACACAAAAAGCCAATTAAGAAAAGGTTTCTGCACAAATACACATAAAATAACATTTTATCCAAAAATTAACCAATTACTGACCCTTAACCTTTATGACAAAGAAAATCAAACATGTTTGTAATGACAAAAACAGACACGCACTCCCAGAGTGACAACATCTATTTGGATGTCTGTGCACATAGCACTTGAAAATATATTCATAACAGTCACAAGGGGGACTCTGCGGTCTCTCATGGAAACACCATATATGACACACACACATACAGAGTATTTCTCTCTTTCTTCTTTCCACCCCCACCCCTTCATTTCCCACCAAATCCCTTGCGTTTTCTCAGGCACACTCCCACAAGACATTTTTGCACAGGGCAAGAGAAACTGATCTATGACTGGAAAAAAGAAAGAGTGTTGGTAAGGAGAAAAGAAAAAAAAGAGTTAGTGAAAGAAAGAAGAAGGGAAGGGAAGGGAAGGGGAAACCATGGTGCTGCAATGTATCATGGCACTTTTACTTTATATTTAGTATATCCTTGTTCTGTCATGTTAATCCCAGTAAGATGGGCCATTCCATTACACACACACACACACACACACCAGACTATTAGTATGAGACGATTCTTTTCCCTGCCGGTTTTAGATAAGCCTTTTCCCCATGGATGTGGCTAGATTGCATGCTCGTGTGTCTGTGTGAGCGTACTGGAGCTGAGGAGAGAAAGAGCAGCACTCATAAGATGCTGATGGTGGTAATACTGCAGCATGCTGGATGGAGGAGCAGGAAAGGGAGAGGGGAATTGCAAATGAGAAATGAGGGAGTAAGACTGAAAGATAAGGTGGTAAATGAAAAGACCAAGCTCTTGTTGGAGAAACGGAGAAAGAGAAATGGTAGGGAAAAGACAGAAAAAAGGGGAATGAACATGGAACATTGAAGGAATAAAGATGGCCGACGTTTGTTGTTAGCTGAAATGCATCAGATAATGTATTTGCTTCACAGGAGCATGCTGCTGTTTTTTTTTCATGTTCCACAGGCTGATGTTTACCTTTGAATGTATACTGACAACTAGTGATGTGGAGGCTTCTCTTTTTTGTTATTTGAATATATCTTTTACAATTCTGAGAAAAAAGTCTTTGTAAGATATTGTAAGGATTTTTCATTCAGTGGTGGAAACAGACTTCTATAGGATGCAGCATAACACAGAGGCAATTTCAATTGTAGAAATGCCCTACTCCAGTGGTTCTTGCAGGGGCAAACTTCCAGTGGGGCTTCCAGTGAGGTTATTTGCTTCTTTTATAATAGAGGCAATGTAGCTGCGTATCAGCTCAGCTTCGAAAGGAGTCAGAAAGCTTGAGAACATGGGCTATCATTAATTTTATAATAGTCTAACAAGCAAAAGTGTCCAAAAAAAACAGTTACTGAGAGAAAATAAGTAGAATTTGGCCAGTCATGTGATATCGTGTCTTAGTGTCATCTTTGATTGGTCTACTGGAGTTAGTCTAATGTCGCTGGACATGTTGTTAACATATAGAGGCAGTTTCCGAACAGGGTTTAAGACTAGTCCTAGATTAAAATAAATATTAAGAGCTGTCTAAACTGGAAAAGGCTTGCACTGAGTTATCTTAAAATACATTATTGTCATTGTTTGTTCTTAAAATGCTCACAGATAATGCATTTTTGTAAGACATGTTTTTGCCTAAATTAGCAAAGGTCTAGTCCTGGCTTAATTTACCGGCCCATAGAGATGAACAGTAAGGTAAAGGTTAGAATAACAGTACACTGACAGCTTGCTGATGTTTAAGGAAAAATGACCCTGGCCATCAGAAAAATGCCCCAAACCTCTACAGAAGCTCAGACAAGTTGAGGTATGAAGGAAAATGATGTCTTGCGGTGTGTGAAAAGGTTTTGTGAGAATGACTTTTCACTTGTGTGTGTAAATCAAAGGTGTTTTTATGAGCACTTCCACATCTGGGTGTTTTACTGCCATAGTTGTGCATACATCTAAAAGAAATTTGTGCTTCACTGTGCGTTTGGCACTAGCCTCTGCATGCTAGCTTTTAGCATTTTCTCAGAGTGGGGCTCTCACTTGGATTAAGGACAAAGGGAAAGGCACTCTGTCATCCCAGCTAATGGCATAGAGTACAGAGAGAAGGAGAACACTGCCAAACTACAGCTCAGACAGGGAGAGAGAAGTGACATGCGAGGAGGAGAGAGCGTTAGAGCGATGGAGAGAGATCGGGAAGGAGTGATTACGGGGAGCGCAATGATGAAGAGAGGAAGGGAGACGGAAAATTTGCAAGGACAAATGTGTGTAGTGCGCTGCAGTTATCAGGATCGAATACTAAGCAGAAAAAAAATGCTGTGCCACTTATTTCCTCTGTTTCACCTCGATGGAGTGAGTGTGTGTGTGCAAGAGAAGCAAGGAGTGTGTGTTTTTTTTGTGTATGTCAGGGAGTTGGTGGATTTTGCATGTGCGTTCAATACTTCAAATGTGCAGCACACGGGCAGTTATAGAGAATAAGATCATTTGACATGATGACACACAATAAACTGATTAACAAATGTGCATTTTTGATTATATATATATATATATAGAGAGAGAGAGAGTGAACAGGCTTTAGAAATTCTCATCTCCACATGTCTCCACAGGTCTTTCTTGGTAATGTTATGAATGGATATTAGAAGGAGGAAGATAGAAAGTGTGAATCTGGTGGGAGGTTGAGTCACTCTCTCGTTCTCCATTAGGCCAAGAACCTCATTGTTTTTATCAATGAGATCCAATGTGTCATTCCCAAACAAAACACTCAGTAGTGTATTGTCTCTCTTTGGCTCTGTCTTCGTCTGTATCCCCGAGCTACCTCGATCACACTACATCTACTACTACTGTTATGCAATATACTCATCTTCGGTCTCAAAGGTTCATCTTTTACTCTCCCTGAGCTGTCAATCACCACACTGCAATCCACAGACGTGTGAGGAAGTTTACTCACACATATGCAGTCTATACTATACAAGGACAAGTTGCTCTTTAGATCTTTGTTTTGGAGAACGTGATCATCAGGTTTTATTGGAACTTGTGGAACTGATGCAGCTCGAAAAGTGCCAAGAAGTTCAAACCAAACACCAAGACGTTTCACTCAAATTGTTCCTCTGATAGAATTTGCTGCGATAAATTTTGCAAAATGCATTTCTAACAGTGCTCTTAGACGTTTGGACCTCACTGTAGGAAAGAAGTAATCAGGTGGATTGTTTGATTATGTCTGTGTTTGTAAGAGCCGCTGTGTCTGCTGCTTTTCTTATGCGCTGATTTGAGAGGGTTCATTCTGTCCTGTCAGTCACTGACTGTAATTAATCTGTTAAAGTGCTGAGCTGTGTGTGTGTGTGTGTGTGTGTGTGTGTGAGAGAGAGAGAGAGAGAGTGCTTTGCTACAGCAGCAGAACTGACCATTGCTTGTGTGTGTGTGACATAATAAAATCTGGCTGAATAAAGCATGTTTGCTAAGATACATATTGATGGAACATAAGAGTGTTGAATTATATTGACCAGTGTTATAATGAATGTCGAATCGGTTTTGCCTTGTAAACACTTTGAACATCAGTTCAGTATTTGCTTTAAATCAAAGCAGAACAGTTTAATCTTTATGTTTAAAGATACGTACACATTTTTTTTTTTAAACTAAATGAAAAAAATGTACTTATGTTCAATACATCCATCGTACTTTGAATGTGTTTTATTTTTCTTGTTTCTGTGCAGCAAGTGTGTGCTTTGAGTGAAAGATCTGTCTTCAGCTCTTCGGTTTGTTTGTTTTTCTCTTCACTTGGACCATGGGTTCCTCTTTAGCCTTCATTTATTCCAAATGATATGTACTTACCAAGTCACTGTATGCTGCCATTAACGTCTTGTTAAATTTCCTTTAGCCTCTGCCCTCTATCATTACTTGTGTCCGTGTGTTGGTTATCGGGAGATCCAGAGCACACATGACCTCAAGTGCTGCTGTCTGTCACACAACACCTTCATTTACACAATTTAAGATATTTTCAATTAATACTGGGAGGCTTGTGACTGTCCCATTGACTGCCAGGCGAGTAACACTGTCAAGGTCCAGAAAATCAGTGGTTCAACTGTAACGTTATGAAGCTACAAGAATACTTTTTGTATGGAAAGAAAGATAATGACATTTCAACAATTTAACACCGTAGCGTCATTTTGGAGAATATCTGATGCATGCAAACCGCATACAGATGCATTTTATATGTGTCCTTACGCTTTGATTTGAACAAAACAGCACATATGTGTGGCACGACTGACACAGAACAGCATGCACATTCTGCGAGCAGCAAAATGATGAGACAGTGCCGAATTTTGTTCTATTTCCATGCAATTATTCTCGTAGCGTCATAACATTACAATTGAAGCAATGATGGCGGATGGAGCATTTAGACGACGTCTTGCATACTTTTCTTAGTGTTCATTACCTGGCAGTCAATGGGACAGCCACAAGCCTCCTGGTTTTCAGTCAAAATATCTTCATTTGTGTCCCGAAGGTGAACAAAGCTTTTACAGGTTTGTAACGACATGGGGTTAAGTGATTAATGACAAAACTTTCATTTTGAGGTAACTTCATTTAAGTTAACAAACTTTAGTACTCGAAGGAAAAAAATGCTTTCAATGACATCATAAGAAAGAAGAATTTAAGAATGAAATGTGTCGTGTTTATGAAACTTCATACGATTCTTGGTGGATGCATGTGTTAGAAACTGATTAGGGAAATCCCTTTTACTTTTAGTTCGGCAAAAAGGAGGAAAATGTTTGTGAGGAGCTGCATTTTAGACTGGTTGTACTGAAAAAACAAATCTATATTATATATTAATTTAGATAAATATGTTTTAAGATTTGCATAAATATATGTTATACTTTCTCTCTCTCTCTCTCTCTGGCTGGTGGAGGTACCAGATGCTGATCCCTTGGGGTTCCAGGGCTCTGGCCTTCTCCCCACCCTGGTGTCCTGCCAGATCTTGAGAGAGAGGGACATGGAGATGGGATGAGGGTGGAGCACAGCTTGTCCTGCTCTTATCCCAGATGGCTGTTGCGGCAGTACTCTCTGTGCACTTTTTTATTTTTTATCTTATTTTTTTCCCTTATTCAATCACATTACCCTTCTAATCAAACACTGTCACACATACACGCTCTCTCACAGCCTCATTCATGTACACTCAGCAGTTCAGCTGACAGCGAGGGATCAATATGAGCAGTGTTATGAGAATGGCCTCTGTAGAGAATGACATCACACACATACACCTCACAGCAAGAGGCAGTCCTGCATGTTTTGTGCTAATAGGAGATGACTTACAGAGTTTTACCCTACATCAGCTCCAGAAAATCACTCGGACGAAGCTTAACTCACACAGACTAAAATATTTAGCTACCTAATATACATCTACCTGGCTTTTAAAAAAGTAGGTTTATTAATATTAAAAGAATTTTAATTAAATGATACTTCAACTGTAAGGTTCTATTCATTAACATTAGCTAATGCATTAGATTGGAGTAAACGATGTCTGGAAGTGACATGTTTGATTCACACAGTATAAACTCATGAGAATGTGATAATTGTTGTAGTCACTTAATGTCAAGAGAACAACTTTTTTTCTCTCTCTCTCTCTTGTAATGCCCATGGATTATCCATAATTAGAAATTAATAACACATTGACATTTTGTTTTGAGTTAAGAATGGCATAGACATATATTTTATACATAATTTTATATTATGTACATTTAAGCTATGTAACATCTTCCAAACATGTTTTGTCCAAACCTATCAAACTGATTTGTATTTTTGAGTGGTTGGGACACAATTCATGGAGAATTTTATGGGATTTCAGACACACACACTATAATGTGTTAATGTGTTATGTTTTTATATATATATATATATAAAGCTTATTTGACTAAATCAACCTGACTAATTATTTGACATCAAAAAGTCATAACTTGGATTATTATTATATAATAAACATGTATTATTTTGATTATTATTATACAGTGTAGGTTAGGTTAAAAGGTACAAAGAAAAGGCGTAACTTTGATATTAGAAATATTTATTTTACCTCTTTTTTTCCCCATTTTATTTGAGATAACATTTGAACAAACTGACCCTTTTTACGAAGTGTTACCACATTTTTAAAGTATGGCTCAGTTGCTTGCTTGAGCTGTAATCTCTCACAGTGAGCCGAAGCAACGTATACAGTAAAAATCCACACACATGCTACGGTGCAGCCTCGTGCTTGCCAGTTATTTCCCCAAACCCTCTTTCTCATCCCTCCAGTAGTAGCTGTTATATCATGGTGCCATGTAGGTGTGTGTAAGTGGCTGAACGTTGTGTGAGATGCTGCTCCCAGCATGCCTGCACCAGAGCCTCTCGCTGACGATATAGGGGGGGAACTCAGCTTGGCAGCCTAGCGCTATACGGCCTTGGCTGTGTGCTGCAGGAAAGAGGAGGAGGATCTGGCAGGTGTCCGTGTCATTTTTACAAAGCCCCGCACCAGCCACTGCACAGAATTCCCAACCAATCAGTGCTGCTCCTTACACAGCAGAACGAGCCGCCACTCGCTTCTCCCCCTCCTCCCGTATCACCCGTTCCCTCCTCTGCGCTTCACATTCATCTGATGTCTTTTCATCAGCGTTGCGCTCTTCTGTTGTTTCCGTCATCACACCCCCTAACCCCTTTATGCATCTCCACACACACTCCAAGTGGGTTTGCTGCCCGTTATAGGATATTTCTGCATTATGGATGGCTTCTCTTTAGCAGGCGACCGTTTCGGCATCCCACTCTCCCATTTCTTTTACTTTCTCCCACCCATTTCTCTTCTCGGGGCCCCTCCTCCATCTGTTTTCCACCTTGGGTATCCATTGGTTCATGTCGTTATGGTGCAGTAAGAGGCAAAAGAGGGAGAGGGCTGGAGGCGATACATTACTGTGACGCTCCAGAACGCTTTCCCCTCCCTTCTTTCCCTTTCTGTCTCGCTAACGTGCTTGCTTAGCAGATTACATTAGTGGCCAAATATGATATTTTGTCCGGTAAGCTGCTGCTTGTCCTCTGGTATGCGTATAGCAGAAGGCTGCACATTTCTGACATTAAATGAGATGCTTTTAGTCGATGGATTTATCAATTGATTTATAATTAAATCCTCTCCACCACTCTTTGTTTTTCATTTAAATTATCCCATTGATTTTTTTCGTGCTGATTCAGTGCAGTGATCAGCCGCAAGCACTGAGTGGTACCGATTACCCCCCGAGAGGCGCTTGTGTGCGTGTTTATGATGTGTATGCGCTTGATTAGATCAGGGATTCTCCACTGGTTTTGCTTCAGGATCCAGATTTTATATTGGAGAAGCCAACGCACTGCCAAACGTGTTTTTATCATAAAGAAGTACCATTCATGCAGAGGTGAAATAATTAGAGGAATCTAATAATGTATACAGCTTATAACAATATTATTGTGACTATTTTAAACATTTTCTGGGAAAATTGTGTAGCGCAGAAAAGGTCAGTCGTACATTGTTAATACTTGCATTTAAATTTCACCAGCAATATGTCACAGAGCCAGCAATATTCAGAGGATATGTGAATTGCAGCTTTAGGCTAAATAGCAAAATGAACAGTAAATGCCTGAACAAAAACAGAAGAGTGATTTACCAGCCAAACAAATACATGCTAGGATAAACATTGTATTTGTTTGATCAAGTGGTAGTGAGTTTTATTTGACATTTATTTTACTATCCCATCTATACCTATATGTTTGCAGTATGTGTTGTTTTTATTTCTTGTTTTATTTAGTGTTTGTTTTTGGCCTCCTTTTACTGACAGTGAATGAAGTGAACAAATGTTTTTGAGTAGGTGAACAGTGAATTTCTAAAAGAAAGTCTGTGTCTGTCACATTAACGACAAGCAATATAAATAGATATTAAGTCCATTAAACCTCAAACAAGTTTATTTAGGGGTGCTTTGATACACAGTTTTGATTTGAAGAATTTCAAATGCTGTTGTTGTTTTTAAAAAATATCAGTCTAAATAATTTAATCTTTTAAAACCATATTTTCTTTTAAAATATGACATTTTCAGAAGCTTCTAAGATTGTAAGAACAGACTACTGGTTGCATTTTATATTTATAGATTTCTGTTGCATATTGCTTGCCGTAGCCCTAAGCTTTCATCTTTTCTAAAGCTACATATTCAGTCGACTTTATATGCTGTGATATGGTTTATAATGGGAATTTTGCATGTTTGTCAGTGTGTTGTCATTTTGTTAAAAGTAAGCTGCTTTTTTCTCAGTCACAAATATAAACAGACATTTTCATGAATCAAAATCATGATGTAAGGTACCGGTATTTTGCTATGGAAGATTATACACACTTTTACCTGTAGCGTATACGAGGTCTAAGCTTTTTCCCGCTGAATGTTGCACAGCTGGTGGTGTTTTTGAATCCGCCTCTAGCTAGGTGTTGTAATAATGGTGGACATGACCCTGCTTGACAGAGGTGAATGCTCTTCTGTGTCCTGCGCTCTGTAATGCTTCCTAATTTGTTTTCACCTGTACGTGTGTGTGCACTATATGTGATCCACATGTATCCTTGTCCATATGTGCAGTTGCATCAGGCAGATGCTGCAGTGCACTGGCATACAGCGGATTAGGTTAGCGCAGGATTTCTCTCTTTCTTTCTCTCGCTCTCTCTCTCGCTCGCACGAGGCGCTGCTGGATATGAATAGAACAGACCTGGGGTGCGGGGAGCAACAACAGGCAGAAACATGAGCGCTGTGTGGGGAGATCAGCAGGGCCTCAGTTTTCCCATGCCAGACCTAAGAGACCTGCACTTTCACCTCTCACATAAAGAGGGCGCTGTTTCAAACGAACCCTGCCGTACAAGCATCATCTGCATTGCCACCATCTAGTTCCCTCTCTCTCTCTCTGTCTCTTGCTCTCTCTCTCTCTTAGT
Organism: Enteromius thamalakanensis; assembly: GCA_032357475.1. Lineage (NCBI taxonomy): Eukaryota > Metazoa > Chordata > Actinopteri > Cypriniformes > Cyprinidae > Enteromius > Enteromius thamalakanensis. The sequence goes on from JAUCMT010000068.1 coordinate 8,021,543, forward strand.
CTGATACACTAATATCGCTGCAGTTAATGCAGAATTTGTGGCTTGCAGCAACGTGTACACTCATGCTGGACACTTCCCAGTCTCTGCTGAAACTGAGTAGAAACAGACAACTGTTATGTGACCTGAGGGAGCGTACGGACCATTACACTCTGTGATTATATTCACACTTACATGCTATTTACTGTATGGTGCACAAGAAAACAGATTCTGTTTTAAGTCAAACAGATGTTTGAGATCATAAAAAAGCCTGTTTTTCTCATCGGAAAAGACTGAATTAAACTCTTTCAAGTAAATGGTTTCTTCAAATGCATCTTCTATTGCTTGTGATAGATGAACTAAAAGTGTATAAATGATATTAATGCTACAGTTTTGATGCATAAAACCTTTCAATTTTCTAATATTTCATATCTATATAAAGTATCCCATTCATATAAATGCAAGTGAAATATTTATAGAGTTAAATGTTTCCAACAAAACATAGTTCAGCCAGTCTCTTTGTATGCTTTGTTTACTGGCATTAAACATATAGCAGTATATGGAAAGTTGTTTTGGAATATGAATTGCCCCATTTATATGGAGTGTTTACCTTCATTTAATTTCATCAAACATTAGATAGATAGTCACCACAGATACCATATTTATGTGGTAGCTGTTCATATTTAATCGTGAAAACATTATTTTTAAATGTTCAATGTTTAAATAATGCTTTTCTGGGTTATCCAAACATTAAAGCAACATTACATTTTATAATTTTGCAAACATTATGGGAACTTAAGTAGTAAGATTTAAAATATGTTGGACAAATTTCCAACTAATGTTTTATAAAAAAAATGGTGCAATTAACAATATATAAATAGTAAATAGTTATATATATATATATATATTTATATATATAAAATTTTGAGAACAACAGTCTATTGAAGGGATAATTCACCCCAGAATTAAGATTACGCCATGATTTACTCACCCTCAAGCCATCCTATAAAACAGGTGTACATAACGTTTTTTTCTTTCAGACAAATACAATCAGAGTTATGTTAAAAAATGTCCTGTCTCTTCCAAGTTTTGTAATGGCAGTGAATAGAGGTCAACATTTTGTCCGGAATGTATGCTATGCCTATAGGACATAGTCATCCGCTTGGCTCCGCTTGTATGAAAGTTAGCGGAAGTTATAGATTATGGTTTATAGATTTATAAATATGTATTTTCCTTACAAAAACAGATCGATTCGCTTCAGAAAGCATTTATTCACCCCTGGAGCCATGTGGGCTATTTTTTTATGATGGATGCATGCACTTTATTGGGTTTGACCCCCTTTCACTGCCATTATAAAGCTTCTTTCAGACGATGGTATTTATCTGAAAGAAGCTTTATAAGCTTTATAATGGTAGTGATGGCAGATCAAGGGTTTAAAGCCCAATAAAGTTCATCACAAAGTCATATACACCTATAGGGGGGCTTGAGGGTGAGTAAATCATGGGGTAATTTTCATTTTTGGGTAAACTAACCTTTCACAGTTAATGAAAGAATATTTGTTCTTAACTTACAGGGATTGTTTCCTGCTAGCTGGGATGGTACAGAATTGCTTATTTCTTCAGAATTACACAATGGGACTTGCATCCATGTGCAGTAAACCTAAAATAGCAATGTTGTCAAAAAATTTAACAATGACATTATTTTTATGACTGCTAGAGCACTCATTTGTACGAGTGAGCTGACTCAATAGTGTGTTGTACATTTGGGACCTAAATTCTGCTTTTCATTTTTCCCATTGCGTACACAACACATTTTTTCCACCCTACTTGTTCTCCTTTCTAAATGAACGTTCTTATGTAGCCCTGTTCTGATCTATTCCTGATGAGTTCTGATGTACTCACTCCCTCTCTTCCTGTCCTGCTTCTGCTAGTTTCTTTCTCTCACACATTCTTTCTCTTTTCCTGTCTTAGTATCACTCTCTCTGTGGCATAGTTAGGTCACGTATGCATCACCGGTCTCTGATTAGTATGGACCTGTCTGTAGGGCTTTATACATCCCAGTTAATTGATGCTAATAGTGTGTTGTAATCTTCTGTCGGAAATGCTGCTTCTTGTCCTCTTAATCCCACTGTACTTCTCTGCACTGTTCCATTATACTTGCACTTCCCTATTTGACTTTTGCTTAATTCTCTTAAATCTTTGACCTACAAACACACTTTGATCCTTTCTTTCTATTTTTCTTGACATCTTCTTTCACTTCTCTTACCATTTTAGATAGTAGATTCTTTCATAAATGTAATATGCCATTTTTAGAGTCAAAACTCATGCAGTAGGGTGTGTCTTTGACTTTGTCGAAAATAAATGTGAACTGTATTTTTAGTACTATAATGTATTTATATACTGTACATTCTGAGTTGGACATGGCGGTGGTAGGAAGGACATTAGAAACATTTTTAGATTAAAATTATAGACTGCTTTCTAAGTTTAATTTCACATCTCGCACATAATTCGCATTATGAAACAATACTTTTTACCCTTTTTGCATAATTTAACAATTAGAAATGATGCATAAATAACATATTTTGGCTTTTTTTTTTTGGTCACATTTTTTTGTCAAGATGATATTCACTGACGGTGTTGTTTGGGTGATTAAAAAGGCTACGATAACATAAAAAAAAAAGATTGGATACAAATGGATGTTGGCCGTAGAGTTAACACCACAAAAGAAGGACATTAGTAATGTGTTCATACAATAATAATAATAATATTGAAATTTTTTGTTGATTCTATTCAGATTTGCATCATGTAATCAATGAAAATCTGCTTCTGTGAGTAAAGAGTAAAGCATTAAACCTGTACAAAACAATTAAACGAAAATGTGCTTTCAAGACAACAAAAAGAAAAAGACGTTATTTTTGGAAATTATACCAAGTGGTCTTTTGTCTAAAGGGGGTCGCACACCAAACGCGCAGCGCAGCGCCCAGCTACGACTCAAGAGGCTGTTCAAATTCCTGCCGCGCCGCCTGCATTGTTATATATTAAATAACATCATATTTGTTTCAAATCGTTGTTAAT
>JAUCMT010000068.1:8024692-8062272 GCA_032357475.1 Enteromius thamalakanensis
ATTAGTTTACAGCTTGAATAAAATTTAAACATATAGAAAAAATATGTAGCATGTTTTAGTAGAGCAAACAAATCATAATTTAGAATGTGCGCGTCTGGTGTGCGATACTTCGAGCTGTCCTAGACGCTACGCTTCTCGTCCGGTGTGCGACTCCCTTAAGAGGTCAGGAATTTGACTAATATTTAGTGTTTAATGTTAATATCTGCATCTTTATTCATTAGTCATGGTGAAAGAATACAGGAGCAGAGGAATGGACAGAGAAGAGAGATACAGAACAAAGAGAGTATGACAACATGATCACAAATGGGAGTCCTGCACACTGTGATGTGTTTGAGACAGTGTGGTCTGTAATATTTATGGTGTACTGCACAGTGCTAATAAAAATTAGGTCACTTTGTGTCTAATGAAAGATGTGGACAGAGGAAAAACAGAGAGATGAAGGCGACGGGTGAAGAGAAAGAGCATACAGAGTGGAATATAAAGGAAGGATTTTCTCCTGAGAGATCAGAGAAGATCAGAACATTTAGTAGATGCATATTAAAACGAGTGGTGGAGGGATGTGAAAGATGGTTTAGAGTTCTGCTTCTTTAAACTACGACATCTGCCACGTCTATTGTATCCACTTCCCATCTCCTCTCCAGTCATCTGCTCTTTAAACTGGTGCGCTTGCGGCCAGATTGCTCCTTTTACTCGAGACTCTGCCTTCTGTTTCCAATACTCCAGACAAATCTAGACCTCTATTTTTAGCCCACAGCCTATGCATAGTCATAAACACCAACTGTAGAGGATTTATTAATTATAGAAAAAAATTATTCAGCTGTGGTTTTAGCTTAGCGTACTATGGAAAGGACCAGCGCCATTCATTTCAGTGGTTACTTTCTCATCTGTGGTGCAATACTAGTGCAGCAACATGCAAGCCACGACAAAATGTGCAGTGCAGTGTTTGCGGTTCATATAGAGTCATGTGACCACGTCAGGGATTTAAAACATAAACTTTTAAAAAACCACAAGCTTTAATTACCGCATGTTTCGCCACAGTTTCAAAGTCACATGTCCAGAGAGTGGCACTAAAACACGTTTAATATGTAATCGTGGCACGTCTGTACAAGTATGTATTACAGTGTTTTAAAAATGCTGCTAGAGGAACATTTTGTGGCCGTTCAGAATTCAAATATCCATTAAGTGCCTGAACCTACCAAATAGTGTTGAGAAATGCAAAAGTAAGCGTAAAAAGTAAAAATGGTTTCGTTGATGCAGCCATGCTATTTTAACATCTTTACACTGATTTGATCTGTTTAGCCAAGCCGTTTTACATGGGATTCAAACCGGTGCTTTTCACAGCCTAAGTGCAATGCCAAAGTATCAGTTTTCAAATCGTGCAGGGTGTTAAAAATGTTTTAATGTCATAACATAACATCCTGCAACTAATTGTGTGAAAATTAGCCTTTATTAATAAAAAAAATGTACCTGTAAATCATACTTTTGTGCGAAAAGAAATAAACATGGGAGGTTTGCTGCAGCGATTTGTATGTATAGGTATGTTTTTTTTTTCAGTTTTTTAAGAAATGTATTAAGCGGCACATATTTCCAATGAGCCTAGGTTGAACAAAAGACTTAAACTGCGACTCAATTGATGCAGCACAGATTACAGAAAATGTGGTTTTGTGTAATGTCTTCAGTTGCATGTGAACATAACCATACTAAGAGTCAGTTTATACAATACATGTAGTTTTACGCTGCTTTAAATAGGCTTTATATTTCTTTGTGAGCTACACTGACACCTTTGACCATGTCACATGGTCACATAAGTGCCACATTTGTTCTAAGGTAAGGTACATTAACAATGTTGAAAAAACAGCATATGTTGGTTAGGTATGTTTTAAAGCATGGCAGCTGGTTCTGGTTCTGGTCCTTAGCTTGCACCAGCTCAAACGCTTCAATTAAGTTTAAATTGAGTTCAGTTAATGTTGCGTTTGGTTTGTTTAAAGTTTACATTTGAAATCCACAACTTACACATTAAAGTCAGTGTGGCCACCATTGCTGTCATCAGTCAGAATTAATATGAAAATTGCATAACTAGTGTTGGTTTTGAATATTATTGGGTTGATTTTAGACTCAATTAATGCATTGACTCTGTGTGAGCTGTCTCAATGACACAATGCAGCACATGCACACTCCACTGGTGCGAGAACAGTCTTCAGAGGGATCGGAGACCAAAGCTTTGACCTTTCATGCTTCAGAGAATCTGCAGTTCTGTGTTCTGTACAGTGTTCTGCACGATGCAACAAAATACTGTTGTTTTGTAAGACATGATGCATTGCTTTTTGATCTCTTCAGGCCTTCTGATTTGCTAGAGTATGTTTTTTTGTGTATTTGCTCTGCAGGCAATTCCTCCAGAAATCTAGCAGGCGTGTCCCACAGAGCTGACACAGTGTCTCTGGGAAAAGCAACACTTAAATGCTCCTCTTGGAATAGCTTGCTTTACTTTACTTACTCGACCGTTCTCAAGCCAAGCAATGGTGAAGGTTCTCCTGAGCTCTCTGGAGCAGTTTCTGCAATTTTTCTGGGGAAAGAGGATGATTGTGCTGATCCTAAATGCAGTGTGGGCTTTCACTTGGTCTTGTTATATAAAAAGTACCCCTATATAAAAAGCACAAAAATGCAATTAGTTCTTAAAAATAAATCTTACAGTTAAGGAATTTAAGCTATATATTCTGTTTATTACAGAGTCTCATTGCATTTACAGTAGTTAAGGTATTTGTACATTTGTTAGCATTTTTCTGCTTTATTTTTTACGTAAAAAAAGGACAAAAGTAATAGTAATCTTTAAAATATATTAAGAAGGACAATATCAAATGCATTATAGTAATGAGAATTTGAGAATGTGCTGAAGTTTCCTAAAAATAATCGCACAATGAATAATAATTACATAATATAAGTACATAAATAGAGTAAAAGCTCCTAAAAGCTTTCTGTATGCAATACCTTTTATTTGTTTTGGTGTATGAGAATTATGTAAACGAAAGCACTCAGGTTATGACTGTATAGTTCACGCTAATTTTTTGAAAGTCATCTAAAGACTCTAGCACTAAAGACTCTGTTTCATTGATAGGTTTCCAGAAGAGTCTGAAATTCAATGTTAAACATAGATGGTGATCTTGACTAGTGTTATTAGGGAAAGTTATTGTTATTCAGTACACTCACCCAGTGTGTAAAATCCAGACTTGTGTCTTGTACACTATTAAGTCTCACGGGGCTGGTTGTAAGACACAACATTTGGATGCATGCACAAGCACATCTTAATATTTAGACTGATATGTTTCAGCGTGTTTTTAGAAAGTTTGACAGCATTGAATCTGCAGCCACCATCTCAAGAGGTCATATTTCATGCAACATTTCTTACAGAAAAGCTGGTCATGATGGGTACAAACATGTCCGTAGCATCACAGTATCTTGTAATGGAATACAGGAACAAGAGCAGAACTGTGGGCAGCAAACAGCCATTAGGAGCGTGTCCACACTCCCAGGAGTGGCATTAAGGCATTATGGTGAAGAGTTACTTCATTCCAGGAGAGTCTCTCCTGCTAGAGTCCTTATTCATCCTCTAAATCTTTAAACAGTGATGCTCTTAGACTTCGACGCTCCACAACTGTGGAGTCAGACTGCAGTGATACAAAAAAAACTCAGTTCTGTTCTTGCATAAGGGCTGAGGTTTTGTGTCCTTCAAGACTGCAGTGTTAAAGCCATTTATTGGTTTACAAAGAGTTGGCTAGTTTTAGTCACTTGAGCGACAGGGACACGTTGGTGATGCGAGTGTGTTGAGAGCCAAAGTTGAAAGTATTTTAACTTTATGTAAATGCACTACCATTTGGCTCAAAAACAGTCAGATGTTGTATTCAGATGTTTAAGTCAGAGCTCTGGCTGGGTCATTCAAGAACAGTCAAGGAGGTGTTGTGAAGCCACTCCTTCGTTATTTTAGCTGTGTGCGTCAGGTCATTGTCTTGTTGGAAGGTAAATATTCGGCCCAGTCTGAGGTCCTGAGCACTCTGGATAAGGTTTAGGTCTAGGATATCCCTGTATTTGGCCGCATTCATCTTTCCCTCGAATGCAACCAGTCATCCTGTCCCTGCAGCTGAAAAACACCCCCACAGCATGATGCTGCCACCACCATGCTTCACCGTTGGGACTGTATTTGACAGGTGATGAGCAGTGCCTGGTTTTCTCCACACATACCGCTTAAAATTAAGGGCAAAAAGTTCTATCTTGGTCTCATCAGAACAGAGAATCTTATTTATCACCATCTTGGAGTCCTTCTGGTCTTTTTTAGTTTAACTCCATGCAGGCTTCCGTCGGGTCACTCTGCCATAAAGCCCTGACTGGTCTTGGAGGGCTGCAGTGATGGTTGACTTTCTACAACTTTCTCCCATCTGCCACTGCATCTCTGGAGCTCAGCCACATCTTTTGGTTATTCTTCACCTCTCTTACCAAGGCTCTTTTCCCCCGATAGTTCAGTGAGAGTTCAGTTTGGCCAGACGGCCAGCTCGAGGAAGGGTTCTGGTTGTCCCATACGTCTTCCATTTAAGGATTATGGAGGCCACTGTGCTTTTAGGAACCTTAAGTGCAGCAGACATTTTTTGTAACCTTGGCCGGATCTGTGCCTTTCCACAATTCTGTCTCTGAGCTCTTCAGCCAGTTTCTTTGACCTCATGATTCTTATTTGCTCTGACATGCATTGTGAGCTGTAAAGTCTTATATAGACAGGTGTGTGGCTTTCCCAATCAAGTCCAATCAGTAAAATCAAACACAGCTGGACTCAAATGAAGGTGTAGAACCATCTCAAGGATGATCAGAAGAAATGGACAGCACCTGAGTTAAATATATGAGTGTCACAGCAAAGGGTGTGAATACTTATGACCATTTGATATTTCAGTTTTTCTTTTTTCAGTTTTTCTTTTTTAATTAAATAGCTAAAATGTCAACTATTCTGTGTTATCCTGTCAATATGGGGTGTTGTGTGTACATTGAGGAAAACAAATTATCTTAAATGTTTTAGAAAATGGCTGCAATATAATGAAAAAGGAAAAAATGTAAGGGGGTCTGAATACTTTCCGTACCCACTGTAAAGTATATATATATAAATATATAGTGCTGGTGTCAAACGATAAATCGCATCTAAGATAATAGTCTTTGTTTACATAATATATGTATGTGTACTGTGTTGTTTTATTATGTATAAATAAAAACACATATGCAGTATATATTTTGAGAGTATTTACCTAAATAAACATTTATATAATTATGACGATATATAATAATGATTGACTTAAATATATTTAATATATAAACATAATATATTTGTTTTGTATATACAAATTAGAAATATGCACAGTACACACTCATATATTAAATATTAATTATTATAAACAAAAACGTATTTTTGGATGCAATTAATATTTTGACAGCGCAAAAAAAAAAAAAAATATATATATATATATATATATATGGTGTAAATATATGGTGTGCTATGCTCTGCTCCAACATTTTCCTAACTTTCATCTCCATAATATTACAGATTTTTTTTTTTTGTCAAATTAGGATGATATCTTATTTTTAACATCAATACATCCCAGTAGTGATCAGAGGGCTGAGAGATTGTATCTGGAGCAGAACGTGTGGAGTACTGGTGACAGCGTGCGTGATAGCGTGTCTGCTTGACACACAAACGGGTTCCTCATCAGGATTTTGAGGGCATGACAAGATGGGCTCGTTAAATTAGTTCATGCTAATCGGGTTGGGGAATTAGTTAATTCTCCCAGGATGCCTCAGTCCTTCATTTGACTGCTCCTCGTTCGTCATGGGAGGATTGACCTGACTGCAGCTATTTGAGATGTCCTTAAAACTGATTTTTTAGGTGTCTTCATTCAAATGGTTAAGTAGCATTGTTTGTGTCTGTCTGTTATCTTCATGTGTTATTGTTTTTTATGGGTACTGAAATTGGTTTGTCTGTGCATCCAGATGAAAAAAAAAAATTTTTCATTAATAGTATATTTGTTGAATTTTCAAATATAAACATCTTTAAAATAAGATATATTTGCCAATAAGATACATTTCGTCGACATGAAATGTAAATGCATATTATAGATCTTATTGTGAATAAATCACCTATGAATTTTTTATTTAATTTTTATTTAATTATTTTTTTTTAATTTGTAATGTTTCATCAAAATATAATATTTAATTGATTTGAGCCCAGCAGCCACAGCTTAAAATCCAATCAACAACTGATGAAACCAAGTCCCCTCCCTATTTTTTGTTCTTTTCTCATTATTGATTTTTCTCTGATGTACGTCACAATACAGAGGGGGGAAAATCTGTCTATACATCTGTTATATTCAAATTTTAACAAAATAAACAAGAATGAAGATAGTCTCTTTCAGAGAATAGATACATGTATGTATATATATACATAATCTTTCCAACCCTGCTAGCAAGCTTTTCCTATTTTTTTAAGCCTACATCTAAAATCATGTAGTCATATTTACTGAAAAAAGGTGAAGTAAGTTTAACTTTTGGCTTCTCATTTAGAATAATTTCTGTAGTTTAAATGTCTGACATGTCATTATAAAATGTGTGGGACATCTAAGCAACTTACAGAAAAGCCACAAGAAAAAAGAGTGTAGGTGGACTGTCAGTGCAGAGGAGCCAGAAAAAGAGGTGGACAGATATTCCTCTGCAAAAGGAATGGTTTACCCCAGTAAAGGGTGGAGGGAGGACTGACAGAGAGGAGGGGGAGAAATGAGGAGCGGGGAGTGGGGAGAATAATGTGAGCACTGCAGAGGGGGAATGGCGGCAGCAGCAGCAGCAGTGTTTCTCACACACACGCACACACACACTTATAATAAATGCCTGTAATGTCAGACTACATAAAAAAATATTCTTAGTCTGGATGCTGGCACTGAGGTGGACTGAGATAAACAGATTATATTGATCGCAGGTGATAGCTGAAGAGGCGGTGGGCTTTAACAAGAGACGTGCACTCGCCAATCAATGCACATCTATCTGCAGGAGAGCCAACATGACATCTCTGTTTTCAGAATGGTGACAACGCACAGCGCACTCTGCTATAATTCACCGGTCCCTCCCTTCCTCTTTTCTCCCCCTTCCATTTCCTTGTGCTCTCAGAATTTTTTTTTGTGGTCTATTTCTAAATATACATTTCTTTTTTTCTCTCCCTTTATCCCCTTCCATTACAGCTCTTTGTGTACGTACCATCTCCTCCACCATCCATTCTCCTCGTCTTACTCACAAAGTCTGCTTTTCCCCGTCTTCTTCCCCTGTGGTGTTTCCTCAGTGCAGCGTGTCAATGAGACTGCTGCATTCCCACTATTCTCAGAGCGCTTTTGCTGTTTTGTTGTAGTATTTGGCGCCCTCTATCTGTAGTACTCCTCCTTGTGATTGTGAAGGACCTCTGCAGTGGTCCAAACTGCATCACAGCAGCCTCTGGATGTTAAAGTGCTAATTCTGTCAGACTGTTTTGTTTTCAAGAGTCTTTTCATGTGCTTGTGTACCTGATGCCAACAGCGTATGGCTTTAAGCACAGAATGGGAAGACTGGCATGCTTTTTTGGTTGGAAAACCTATATAGAAAAGGAATTTTTCAGTCTTTTTCAGGCCAACGACCTTGTGTTGTAATATGAGTCCAAACATGGACACTCTATTACATATTATAGACCAGGCTTAAAATGCATAACAATAACACATTGTATTGCGTTGAAACATTCACAGGGACTGCGGTACTTCAATTGTAAATCCCTTAACATAACTATTATTGTTGCACTTAAATTATACTTATATTTTAATGTGGCAGAAAGAATTAAATGTTTCTCAAGTTTTTGCTTCTCAAGGTTAGTTTCATGTTCATTTGTTTTACAAAAAGTAAGGTCCAAATGTACGTACTTCTATGCCATTTGATAATAGTGTGAGAAGTGTGTATACAGCTTTCCTTAGCGGAAGGTAAACTGTTATCAGACAGGATGAGAAAATAACCTAAGAAAAATAAACATGAGATTTTTTAGCACTGTACCAGTTTTTTATTCCAATAGTGATCTCACTGATTTCACTGTATAATATTAATGTGCTCATCTTCTCATCTCTCTTTGTGTCTCCCTGTCTCTCTCTGTGTCTTCCTCTCTCTGTTTCCAGTATGTGGCGTTCGGCTCGCTCCTGTTCATCCTCATCTCCATCTCAACATTTTGCTTGGAGACACACGAGGCCTTCAACACCATCTACAATAAGACAGAAAACGTGACGGTGGGGAACGTCACGAAGGAGGAGGTTGTGTTTGAGGTAGTGACTGACCGCTGGCTGACCTACGTGGAGGGCGTATGCGTCATCTGGTTCACCATCGAGGTGTTCGCACGTGTCATCTTCTGCCCGGACAAGGCAGAATTCTTCAAGAGCTCGCTGAACATCATCGACTTTGTAGCCATCCTGCCCTTTTACCTGGAGGTGGCGCTGAGTGGCCTCTCCTCTAAAGCGGCTAAAGACGTGCTGGGCTTTTTGCGCGTGGTGCGATTCGTCCGAATCCTGCGAATCTTCAAGCTCACGCGCCACTTTGTGGGGCTGAGGGTGCTGGGTCACACGCTCCGTGCCAGCACCAACGAGTTCTTGCTCCTCATTATCTTCCTTGCGCTGGGGGTGCTTATTTTCGCCACCATGATCTACTACGCCGAGCGCATCGGCGCCGACCCGGACGACCCCACGGCAAGCTCCCACACCTCCTTCAAAAACATCCCCATCGGCTTCTGGTGGGCGGTGGTCACCATGACCACACTGGGCTATGGAGACATGTATCCAGAGACATGGTCTGGTATGTTAGTGGGTGCCCTGTGCGCTCTGGCGGGTGTGCTGACTATCGCCATGCCTGTGCCCGTCATTGTAAACAACTTCGGCATGTACTACTCTCTGGCCATGGCCAAGCAGAAGCTGCCCAAGAAGAAGAACAAGCACATCCCGAGGGCTCCGCAGCCTGGATCGCCCAACTACTGCAAGCCAGACGCCCTGGCCATGGCCACTGCCTCGCCGCACAGGATCATGGGTAATGTGCTGGGCAGTGTGGTGGTCTCTGGAAGCATGGCAGGAGACTGTCCTCTTGCACAGGAGGAAATCATAGAGATTAACAGAGCAGGTGTGTGTGTGTGAGTGTACCCATGTGTTTACATGTTTATGTGTGTGACGTTTCTTTGCACATGGTAGGTAAATAATAAAGGTGCGGTAACATTGACAGTTGCTCTGTAAAAATGTAGCGGCTGAAATCATGCAGTTTTGGCATGAGGGCGAAAAAGTTTCCCACACAGTTGGTCACTTGAATTTATCACACAGATGAAGTGACGACGGTGTGAGCTGTGCTTTCTACATTGCCATGCTAGTGACAAGTGACACAATTGCTTAAATTTCACAAATGTGACCGCGCCCAAAAGGATTAGTTGATTTACAGAATAAATATTTCCTGAACATTTACTCACCCCAAGATGTTTCTGTCTTTCTTTCTTGGGTCGTAAAGACGTTGAGGTTTTTGAGGAAAACATTCCAGGGTTTTGTCTCTGTATAGTGGATTTAATAGGGATTAATAGGTTGAAGGTCTAAATTTGAGCTTCTAAGGGTTCTACATGAGCAAAATACAAATTTTTTAAACCACAAGTGCTCGTCCTGCTCTAGCTTAACCTCACACGTTTCGTAATCATTGGAAATCATTGGAAAGGTAATGCAAGTACCAGCACAGTGTTTCCAAGGTGAATGTGTGATGACTAAGACAAACAAAAGATAAAACAATGATTTTCGGATGATTTCAAAGTTGGAGAAGAACACTAGATGGGGTTCACTACGTCAGTTTTGTCACGTGGGACTTTTCCAATGTGATTATGTAATGTGTGAAGAGTTAGTGCTACACAAGCATTTTGTGGTTAAAAAAGTATATCAAATTCAATTTGTTCATTCATTTCCCTAGATAAGACCCTTATTCCTCGGCTGGGATCATGTAGAGCCCTTTGATGCTGCATTGAAACTGCTGTTTGGACCTTAACCTTATTGTTTTCCTTAAAAAACTTAATTTCTTCCCAACTAAAGAAAGACATGAACGATCTTCGATGACACGGGGTGAATAAATGAATTGTTTATTTGTTTTTTTGAAAGTGAACTCATCATTTAAGTCAGTTAATTGCTATATTATGAACAAAAAATGCTATTGACGCACCACACTTTAAGTGAGTGTATTTTTGTGTGTGATGTCAACTAGCTCCATCTCATCCACCAAGAAAGATCAAATGCCCGTGGTCATCGCTTACAGCTCTTTATAATGAACTGTCATGGCCTAAACTGGGTCTTTTATATAATCTTGTGTAATGTCTACACATGCACACACACACAAGTATTTGAGAGTAGTAATATGCAAAACGAAACTGTCACGGCCGAGTTTGACAGAGAACAGGAATGTTATTAAAACTATATCAGGATTACGCTTCATGCATTCCAATCAGTTTCTTAGACTACCCGAAAACATCCCACCCAGTCAGAAGAGAAGGGAAAACGATCCTGAAACCAGCAAACCGCTTTTAGTAGATGATTGACAGTACTATTTGTGTGTAGTGTGCACACTCATGCACAACATTTTGTTAATCAGTACATGTTTATATATCCAGTTAAAAAACGTTGCTTTTCTAGTAATGTTTTTGTCTATGCAAGTATGTTTTACAGTAAAACGAGATTATAATGCTGTTCAAGAGCATATTTTTCCACCGTTTTTGCATGTGAAGGTGTCAGTCAGGTTGAGCCAGTGAGTTCACGCAGCCGAGAGATCTCCGTCTGTCATTAGTGAGCAGAACACAGATATACACAGCCCATGCCAAGATTAACATGAGCCAGATTAGTCACGGCCTCTCAGATTAGCATATGCTAAATTTGATCTATAATATAAGCAAAAGGTTTCAAATCACTAGCACTCTGCTTACTGCCGCATATCTGTCGATTTTTTAGATGATTTCGACACCAAAGATACAGATTATGACAGTACAGCCTTATAAATAGGGAGCCTTTAAAACGTTAATCTTCGAAAGTAACATTTTTGGAACAAGCTGCTTCTTAAGTGGATGACAGCTGTAGTTCTCGGCTCCTCCTCTTTGTTTTGCTCGTCCGTGGAGTTCTCACAGCTGGAAGTTCCCAAGGAAATGAAAGGGAGCATGAGCATCCTGAGACGCTAGCTGTGAGGAAACGCTTTAGCACATGTGCCCTCCTAGGGCTTCAAAGCATTCCCACATGCCCTTGACACCTGCAGCACTGGCATCATATCCATCATGTGTACTCTTAATGAAGTTTTATTAAGTAGTGCAAGACTAAATGTAGGAAACAGTCATTTGTTTGTCACCCGTCCCCATGTGTGAGTGTGGTTGAGGGTTTTTGGCTTGAGTGAGAGGTGCTCTGATTATGTAACTGATTTTATGTTGAAGGTTTCTAAAAGGTTCACCCAAAATTCTCAACCCAGTGTCAGTGGGAAACAAGAGGAGGTGTTTTGTCTGAGCTGCTCCCTTTCATACAGTCAGATTAAACGGGATCAATGCAATAGCTTCATGTGAGTTTACATTGACTTCTGTTGTATGAAAAGAGCAGCTTGAACATTGCTCTAGATTTCTCCTTTAGTGTTCCACGGATAAAATCCATGTGGAATTAAAAAAAAAACCTAGGGTGAATAAATGGTTCTTATTTGATTGTATTATAACTATTTTTATAAAGTCATTTAATGGCTGTCAGGAAAGTGAGTTATATCTGGTGTAGTGAACCTTATGTCATGACCTTTGCTATAGACTTTTGTGTCACAGTTCATCTGTGAAGGTGTTCATCTTTGCCACATTTCACAGTCTTGTGCGTTCTCACTGATAAATATTTAGAATTTCTTCCAATGAGGTCCAACTGCATACCGGGTCTCTGTCATCCTCTCCCTCGCCTCCCCATCCTCCTTTTTCTTCCCATCTCTCTCCATGTCTTTAGCAGGCTTTGCCCCTGGCTTATCTGTAAATTGTTGAGCGGTAACTCACGTCAGATTAGATTTGACAGCTGTGTCGGAAGCTATAAGAACAAGTGCCCCTGCAGCTTCTTTGTTTGAGTGTGTGTGCACATCTCACTCTTTCAGACACACTCATTCATGAAGTGTACATCGTGTGTGTTTGTGTATGCGATGTTCTGAGTTCCCCTGCACCATTTTAATCAAGTGATGCTGCTCTTTTTGTAGCGCATCTATTTTTGCTCCTTTTTTATTCATCCCTTTTCATTCCTTTCAGTTTTTTTCTTCCCTCTTCCAAGGCTTTTCATGTTACTATGGCTGTCTCTTATAACACATGCACACAGTACCACAAATAGTCATTTTCTTTCGTTCTTTCTTTCTATTTTTTTCAGACTCCAAACAGAATGGAGATGCTGCAAACGCAGCTCTGGCTAATGAGGACTGTCCCACCATAGATCAGGTGCTGGGGCCAGATGACAGGAGTCCGGCCACCGGTGGGCTGGGGACATGCACGGGGCGTGAACGTTACCCCCACGATAGGGCCTGCTTCCTTCTCAGTACCGGAGAGTTCCGCACCACAGACAGCAATGTCAGGAAAGGTACGCAGCACCCACAAACAAACACGTTATTATACTCATGCTTTCAGTGTGCATCACACAGAACAGGCTCAGGAAAGGTAAGTTGTATGTTCAAATGCTTAATATTGCACATGTAAGGCAAAGACCACATACGCCGTAGCAATATAATATATTTTATACACAAATATACATGCACTTCACAAAGCACATCAAAGGTATGCGCATTAAAAGAGACTCTCCCGCATCCATACTAACAGCATAGCCCCATCGCCCTTCTCCTCTTGCATTTCTTCTCATAATTCACCACATCAATCATTCTGAAGGCCGCTCATCATTAGCAAAGCTCTTACCACACACGCAGTAAAAATGCAATTCAAATCTTTGTTAAATGTGTTTAATCATTGATCAAATCAGGACTTTTCAGTTAAAATAACCCTAGCGCACGTTCAATTATTAACAGATGTATCAAACAAATTCACTGTTTCTGGCCAACAAGCTCTTCAAATGCTATCTTTCTGTCTGTCGTTCTTTCTGTCTGTCTGTCGGTATATCTGTCTATCAGTCTGGGTTGTGCAAAATTTGGATTTAAAGAATTGGCTCTCATTCAGTTTAAGAGTTTGAATTTAATTGGCCGCATCCCAGAAGAAGTTAAACTGGAATTGGAATTGTCATGACAGGAAGAGTAGTTTAATATAGATAATGCATTCTGTTTTTCCGTCTTGCTTAAATTATTACAGATTTTAATTAAATTTCAAGGCTTTTAAAACGTTTGATTTATTTAACTCTACTCCCTTGCATTTAAATGTACCTAAATTCAGATTCAGGAAATAAATGAAAATTCCTGACTCATGAGTTATGATTAACACAAAACCAGCTACCTGTCTGTCTCTCTGTCTGGTTGGATCTCTCTCTTTCTCTTTATTTGTCTATCTATACATCTATACTATACTATACTATACTATACTATACTATCTATCTATCTATCTATCTATCTATCTATCTATACATCTATCTATCTATCTATCAGGCTTGCCTTTGCTCTTTCGTGCTATCATTCATTGATTTTTACTTCATTCTCTTTCTCCTCCTGGCCTCCCACCCTGGCTTGTCTCTGCACATGTCTCTTTCCCTCCATCCATCTTGCCCTTTTTCTACTTATCTTCCGCATTTCGCCTTACATCCTCTTGAATCTGCTCTTTTTTTCTTTTTTTTTGCAATGGCATGATTGACATCTACTGCCTTTCTTTCTATACTATACCTTCCTATTCCTGCACCTTTCCACCAAACTCGACATACTCCTAAAACACCCCTCTACACAACCAAATCCTACAACCCCCCAACCACAAAACACTAGACGCTGCAGGCGCCAACCCAGTCTCCCCCCCAGCAGAGGAGTGGTTCAAGCCGGAAGGGCCACTGCTACAGCAGGACCTCAATGCCAATTCTGCCTCTTCTTGGATCAAACCATAATGAATAAGAGGTAACACTCAAAAAACAACAACCAAGAGGTGCAGCGTAGAAATTAGTTGAATGATTAGATCTTAGTATTTCATTAATTCCATTAAGCACAGTGCTATTTTTAAGGGGAAATATTTCATATGCTCAGAATTCAAAAGGATATGAAGGATTTGTACACAAGAATATATTTAGCACGCTTATGCATTAGAACAACCATGGATATGAAACGCAAACATAACTAATCCACACTACAATACAAAATACTAAACTAAGCTTTTATAGAGGTTATGTCTCTAAGAAAATACTTGATTTAAGTAGACTTGTAGTATGTCTTATCATTAACTGGAGCAATGTTCCTTTGAGTCAGAGGGGGGTAATGTTCTCTATATGTTCGGTCTCTGTGTTTGACTATTTACACACTGGTACAACTTAGTATCAGCATAATATCATCATATTATTTAATATCTGCATCTGCATAGACTGAATTCACACAGTGAGATCTTTTTTCTCAATGAATTTATTTTAGCCTTTAATATTACTTTAAACCAAATAAATTATGCAGTATCAAGTTCTATTATTCTAAATTATATCAAACCTAAAATCTATTTTGGAATGAGTAATGCATAAGACATCTTAACCCAAGAAATACTGAAATATACTTTAAATAATGTATACATGTATTAAAATGCTAAACCTAAGATGTACATAGGACATAATCAGTGTGGAGGAGGTACATGTAATGCATTTACATAATTAAATGACTAAATAAATGTAACTGTAATCAGTTACAGTTACTGGGATGCTTATGAAAATGATTACAATAGGGGTTATATCGAAATTTTTTACACATACAAGTTTGTTTTTTCAAATTGCATCGACTGAGACAACAATATTTCAGGAGTTTATGACACAGAACAGGACGCACGCTTATTTAATAACTCTTTTATTTCCTATTTACATTTATTTATATGCTTTATTTTTCAAGGATATTTTTGTCATATACCAGTGTTTCCTGCCATAGCTATGCAAAGGTTTGATTTCAAAAACAGTATCATAGCTGTTAAACTATTTGTTGTTATGGTTTTAAATCTGTTTTTAATCTCAGAATGATCTCAAAGTAAAGAGACAGTCTGATTGGTGTGCTGAAAATTAAATAGTTATAATCCTAATTCAAGTGATGAAAAATCTTTTGAAAGTGTGACGGTAATCAGTGTTGAGTGCTACTGTAAGTTTAACCCTGCCTGCTTTAAATACTTGATAAACATTTAAAAACATTTGTTAGAAATTTAGAAAAGCATCTCACTTTTTAATAGGTGGCTTATAGGTTGCACTTATTGTGTACATAAATGTTTTTACATTGTACTCATATTTTAAAAATACCTATATGTAATTACATCTGTAATTAATTACATTTATAATAAGGCTGTTAACTCTCTTTAACGAAGTAATTGAAATAGTTACACTACACTACACTAACCTTCCCGACACTGAGTACAATACGATGAAACATACAGTATTACATTTTAAAAAGTGGAGTAATTTAGAAAGGGGCATATCTGCAACTTTTGGTGGAAGTTTTGCCCTAAACCTCCATTTATGTACCCCGCTTCACAGCAGACCAGAATCAGTAACTCCTTTTTCTCTCTGGCTCAAATGTAAGCTTAGACTAGTTTTGAAACCTCTACTGTTTGTCTACACAAGACTAAGTGCTACAGAGTATTATTGTTGTCATTATAGCTCCCTCATCTCTATCTTTCTCACTCTCTTTCTCTCATTTTACCCTCAGAAGTAAACTTGTGTCATTCTGATTATATTTGCCTCTGTTTATTTTCTCAGTTTCTTTTCTTTTTTACCCGCCTCCTATTTATACATCCTGCATGCTCTTTTCTCGTGAACGAACTGAGCACCAGACATTAAGGATTGCACCCAAGTTAACACAAGTGCACTTATAACCCTCAGGTTCAACACACACACACACCCACACATATGATGAAATGAAAATGTGTCCAATATCCTAATTCTTGTGTGACACAAGGTTATTTGTGTGTAATTTGGTGTTACTTCCACACACCCACACAATTGATGAAATGAAAATGTGTTTAATGTGAATTTGTGTCTGTGTGTGTTTGGGGATGTTGTATTTTCTGATGTGTGTTTTTTTGAGGTGCGCTTGTCTGACGAGCTGTTGTTGTGTTATCTCCTTCCTCAGGTTGTGTCGTGTCATGCGTTTGTATGTCAGCTCTTGTTGCTACACTGTTACACACTGTCTTCCCCTGTTCGTGTGTTGTCGTGTGTGTGCACTGTAATCCATTCGGTGTTGCTGTGACTTCTTCCTCCTCCTTCTCCTCCCTAGCGGTGACCTTTCACCTCAGTAGAGTGCCCCTCAGGTCTTTGTTAAAGAGTTTAAGTGCTCACCGAACTGCCGTTCAAAGGCAAAACACAGCGACTACACATTACACGAAGACCTAAATCTCGCATCGGTTAGACTTTAACAAACAGCTTCGGCTCAACTGGGATTAAACTCAAATCAGTGAAGCCGTCGTCTTCCTCACTTCAACTGTTGGTGTAGTTGTTTTGTTTTGCCTTTGTATGGCGGTATAATTGCCATCCCACACTATATCAGAAAGAAGTCTAAAGAGGAATGCCTGTAATGCTTTAGGGGTTTTGGTGAACGGTCACTGAGAAGGGTTGTGTTTTATTTGCATTTTCTCTTTATTTTTTTTAATAAAGCTGGTTTCTTCTCTCTCCTGGAACTGCCCTCCACTCTGGGGTCCACTGACCAGTGTTTCATCACAGCCAACCGATTGAAAACCCTTCATTATACGGAGCAGAAACTCCTGTGCTTTATTCATGAGGAGATCAAAAAATGCTGGATAGGGCTGTGCTGAAACACTGCGCTCTGACGCTGTTAGGATGTGTGCTACAGTCCTGTAGTCTAACTGATCAGGGACACAGTTCTGCCTCACAAATACACTAAACATCAGGCGAGCAGAGACAAGCGCGTCTGATAGTTTTGAAAGAGATACGTGAAAAACTAAAAAAGCTCAGCAAACACATATACTGATAACCACAGACACAGGTAAGTTCTTGTAGGGCTGTAATGACATACCTGGGCTGTTGCCATGGTAACTGGACACTTAAAGGGCTCTGATGCAATTCTTACAAATGAGCGCTGCAAAGTTATCATGCAGTAAGACCCAAATCAGGGGTAAATTTGCTTTCCCCTTTCTGTCTTTACCTTTTTTCTTTCTCACTCTCTCTGTGCCCACAGATTGTGTTTTACTGTGGTCACAGTGCCTCTTCAATTATACTTTTACATCATTATGTACGCAAAAGAGCACGGGTCAAGAAAGGTCTTTTGGACATTTCACTTTTATTTATTTCTTTTTTTGATTCCATAATATTAGCCTGAATCTGAGTATATGTTTGTGTTCTATGAACACGTATCTGAGGGTTTTTCTTTCTGTTTATATTTGCGCTATTGCTTTTCCGTGTGGTCTGCTGGTATAAATGTTTTAAAATAGTTCCCCCCATTCCTTTACTCACCGCTATTTCAATCCAAACCCGTATGACGGACTTCATACAGTATAATGCAAAAGAAAATGTTCATCAGAATGTCTAAGCTGCTCTCTTATACACAATTTGTGAATGGGTTGTCAGGATTAAAATAAGAACAAAAAAGGGAGCATTAAAGGGATCCAAATCCAAAATACACTACACTACATGTTTGTTTGGTGTTGTCAGATCTGTGAGTTTACTCGGACTTACAGAATAATAGTGTGAAGCTAAAACAAATTGTGCCCATCATACACTACATTGTTTTCTGTGAAATCTGTAACCAAAATCTGCAGACTGATTATACTTTTTGGCAAATATCAGTGGCTCATAGAACTATAAGTCGTGTAGTGTATTCCAACCTTAATGCTCTGTATTTCAGGTCAATTGACGCACAAGATGGTCCCAAATTGCATACTTTTGCGCAATTCTATAACATTTTGTAGTGTAGATAGTTCACCTTCATTCACCTTCTTTATATGGAGCTTGGACATTCTGCTGACATATTATGATGATTTAAAGAAAGGAGTCATAGGAGTGTGAGTAAATGATGACAGAACTTAATATATAACCCTATATATCCCCTCCCACGCTTTCCTCCTCAATCACCTCAGCATGTATTCTTCCTTCTTCTCTCCACTCGAACTTCTGCCTCATTCTGTTTCTACCTTCTGCCCTCTCACTCCTTCCTGCCCACTGTTGCCAAGGAAACAGTGGAAGAGAGCATTCTGGGACTAAGCGAAACATGATGAAATATAAAATGAAGGGGTTAAAGATGGTTCAGGCTAAAAAATGACATTTAGTCCTATAAAACCTGGCAAATTGGTTGATGTTACAACCTTAATGTTCAGACGCCCACTTACTCCCAAGATGCACTTAGGTGATTATTATGGTTATTTTATTGCTGTTGTGGCCCTGTTGTTTTTTTTGTTTCTTTTTTTGCCCCTTTTATCAATTATTTATTCAGTCTAAAGTGCTCTTTTGATGTGCTGGTGTTCTTGTATTTTATATTTTGAGTACGGTGAGAGCGTTGACACATACCCTTGGGCACTGCCATGTACTGACTCTACTGGTGAGGCTAAATATGTAAGAGCTGCAGTCTGGCCACAGCACACTGACTGAGGGCATTGTGGTCATCTTCCTCTCTAGCCATTGTCTTAAAGCGTAGAAATAGCACTGCACTGCAAAGCTGCAGTCACACCCCTCTTTCTCTCTCACTCTTTCTCTCCCTCCCATTTCTCTCCCTCTGCAGACTGATTGATTTTCCCCTGTACTCCCATTTAACCTCACTTCTGAATCTTTGCTGTAACCGAAGAACCCTAGGGTTCTCTCTCTAGGGCTCTTGATGAGCTTGACCAATTCATTTTCAATTTCACCATATCATGTATCGCTATGTGTATAAACAGTGCCTAATGTCCTTTTCAGATCATTTTAAAGCTGCCGCTGGACCTTAACTGCATTCTCTCTCACTATATATATATCATATGTACTATATTATAAATTAATATTGTCTGCAGAATGGCAGTCCAGAATGATTCCCAACAAACAAATTGGCCCAACTGCTGATTGCAATGGCTCTTTCATGCTATTTTCTAGTCATTCAGCAGTTCCCATAAATGTTGCAGCCAACTGTCAGAGTTCCAGGTTGCATCGGTGTGAGAATTTGACTGCAGTGCAGTAAAAATTGAGCGGCGAGATATGGCTGAGAGGTTGCTGGCCTTGGCCGATAATGCTTCCAAAGGGGTCAATGCTTTCATTTTGTTCAGGTCACTGCCCCTCGGGAGACAGAGAGCGAGGGGGAGGGGCCTGTCATGACCTCACCTGACGATGAGGGGTTTTTCTTTTTTACAGCACATCTCTAATCTAGGCCCTTAATAAACATCTGCTTAATCATATAGAGAAGTTCTGCATTCTTTAGTTTTGGCGGAGCAGACCGCTGGATTCAATCGTTGTCTCGGCAGTATTTATTATTAATTGTATTAAAAAGAATGAATTATTCAAGTGATGGTAAATTATCCACGAAGTAATGCACACAAATGCAGAGATCTGCAGATCCACCGTTTTTTAACTTCAGTATGACGGAAGCCTGAACCTGACTGGTTCAAGGAAAGAAACTAGCAATGTTCCAGTTTCTGTTGAATTGATACCAGTTTATGCTCTCAGTGTGAGGTTTTTATTCAAGGTTAGTGAATGGTGGAAGTATATGTTTAAGAAACAAATCAAACTGGACGTGTTGTGTGTGAAAGAGCGTGTCTTATCCTCCGTCAGCGGCGGTGTATTGCATGCATGTATGACACTGTTATCATACATGATCCTAATGTTCTGTGAATGGTATTTCAACGTTTGGTGTTTCACTCGGTCTTAGGTGACATGTCAAAATCTGCACACTCCTTTCTGTTGTTACTAGCTGCTTAAATTTTATATATATATATTAGTATTAATGTAATTTCCACAAACAGCAGTGACCCTCACGGGGAACTTCTCTATATGCATGTTAGAGTTAATTGTTTATCTTCCATCATGTTAAATGTTTATATTTCTCTCCATCCTTGTACTGTATATGCAGGTGCTAATTTCTGAATGTAAACTATCCCGTCTCTTCTCACCGCAGTCATTACATCCATCACATCCTTCCTTTAATTATTCTCTTTGTGGTCATCTTTTCTTACAGTTTGTGTCTTTTATCGTGTAATGTTTGTGTACTGTCGTTTGGTGTTGTTCTGTGTACTGATGTGTCGTGTCGTGCTGTGTTATTCTGTGTCTAAATCATACATGCAGATGTGATGTAACTTGTATGTATGTGACTACCAGTGTTTGTGTTTAAAAGAAGAACAAATATCCACTGGTGGATATTGCAAATATTAACCCGGACAGATTCACACTGATCAGATATACTGTGTTTGAACTCGAAGTTAGCTGCATTACAGACTATAATGCTGTAATGCTAAAATTCACATCTGAATGTAATTGCATTAAATATTAATTTCCCACTAGTACGAAACATTGGCGTATTCGGTGAAAAGACTTTCTTTAAGACGCTAGTTACTACAAACATACCAGGATTTTAATAAATTGCTCAACACAGTATATCCAACTTGATTTTTTTGCTGAACTTATATTCTAAACTATTCTGTGGTTAATATTTGTGCCACATACTAACAATCACCTTCCATCCCACCCCCAGGCCACTCATACAGTCCTCGTAGTGTCACTAAAGTTTGACGTGAGGTACGTAAACACAGCAGAGAGAGACCTTCATTATAGTCAGGTCCATGGCTGGCCCATACAGATTTAAGCTCTATGGGCTTGTAAGCATGATTGTTAGACTCAAAAACTGTGCTAAGCTGTGAAGCTATGATGTTAAGACTCTGCATTTCTTGCATTCAGAGAACTCGCTTCTGACTCAACTTACAGCCGAATGTAGCCGCATCTCTATCGCAGATGCTAAAGAACTGCAGAAGCACAGAGTCTGTCGAGCTAAAGACCAGAATTACACCAGTCCACAACACTGCTGTAATTCTTCATTCATAATCTCTCACCAAAGCTCTTCGGTGTTGCATGTGTGAGGCTGGTGAGTGTGAGGTGTGTTATTGTGATGACGATAATGAGATTAATTGACAGGTCAATGATCATGCTGGAATCATTGTACTGTTAGTAATTGTTGGTAATAATAGACTTTTGCACTTCCATGACCATGAAAGATCAATCCTTAAATATATATTGATAAATATATATATATATATCTTAAATAGTTGTGATAACGATTGTTGTGCAAGTTTCCTTTTCTTCCCCTCTCCTCTCCCCCTTATCTGTTTCAGTTTTGGGCTTTGCTTTTTTGCTTTTTTCTTGTTTTGCTCTGCTCTGCTCTGCTCTGCTCTATTTTGTTTCATTTTACTGGCATTCTAGGTATCTATATCTGTTGTATCTTTGAACTGGAATCCAAAAGCATAGTTGTGTCCAAACACAATCATTATTATGTAGGCATTGTCATAAAGCAGCTATATACGCAAAGAATTGGCTACTAATGCTTTTTTAATCGTCACATTGACATTGTAATTGTTCAGAGAAAAGAGGAAGAAATATCGAAAGTGCCAAAGGTGTACTTATTTCTGTTAGACACTTATTGCCTAGCCATATTGATCCTAATGAATCCCATTCAGAGAAAACAAATGCTAATAGGGAGGTAAAGACAAGGCCGGCAACAGCAAGGAAGTGTGTTCTTATCTGTGCAGTGTTTGCATCACGGGTGCAAGTACAGAACATGATGTTCACGCACACATTAGTCTCTGTAAATGAGTACTTTTATGTGTTTTTATTATTTACAAATATAGTAATTTGGTTAAATATGTACATTTCCCCAAATCCATGGTGGGAAACAGTCACTTTCTGGCTAGCACAAGGGGTCTGGTGAGAGGAACATGACGACCCAGATCTATCTACCACTGTCTTCCTTTGCAGCTCCTATAGGCGATGCTTTGGTGTAGATTTTGAATGACAAGTGGCTCTGCAGCACCCAGAGTGTCCCAGCAGCCCTCTGAGTCAGACACACACACATACACACACACACATACACTCATGCTTCCTAACAGAACTGCATCACGCAAGGGACTGGAGATAGGATTGCCGACTATACGACAGTAGGACCTTCTTAACACCCCGTGTTTTTCCTTCCTTGTGAGCTTTTGTCTCTTGTTTTGTTCTGTTAAGACTTCTAACTCACTGTGTTTGTGTCCGTGTGGGAAGTTCTCCTGTGTCAGGAGGGGGTTGTCTACTATGTAATGTGCCAGCTCTTCCTTCCATATTCGTTCTTGTTGGCTTTAAAAAAAAACAGCAATATCCAGAGTCCAGTTCCCCTTCTTAAACAAACAGACTATACAAAGGTAAACTGCATTTGGCTGTTATTATAACCAATTTTTAGATTACAGTACAGCTATTTGAAAAACAAAAGTTTTTCTTTCACCCCAATCTTTGGAAAATTTATTCTTCTCGTCATTTCAGACCTGAATGGTTTTATTTCATCTGTGGCGCATATAGGAAGATATATGTTTATGTCCATACAGTGACAGTTAGTGGGGTACAAAAAACATTGGCCTCCTGTGACATTTTTCACAATGTCTTACATTGTGTTCCACAGAAAAATGAAATTAACGCAGGTTTGAAATTTACTTAATTAAAAAGCTGGATCGCTATGGCGGAACACCATAAAGCTGGACAGATAATGGTAGTTTGCATACTGCTTCATCCACAAGCTAGTACTCCCGCAGTTAATAAAAAAATATTTTGGTGGCCATTATCTCTGCAGTGTATTAGGAAGCATTTTTGGTGAACTCCACCAGAATTCATTTGAAATCTGACCCAAATTATTATTATTACACCCCAACAAAGACCACTAAAGGGAATTTATAACCAAATGAAACAACAATGGACTTGGTGGGTGAGAAAAGACCCTTTTAAGCAAGTTTGGCCATGAACCCTTACAAAACAAAGCCAGAAATGGATGTGGAAGGAAAGCTTACAGGCACTTTGGGGTCACGTGAAGCTGTTTTAAGTCCCTATTAATCTACTGAAACACACTTCTGTGTAAAAGCAAGATGAATTTGCTGCTAATAATGGAAAGACATTTGGTCTGAAATGCACGAGCTTCACCTGGCCCACAGTGCTGAGTGAGGCTGCTTTGACTAGACGGAGCTCCTCTGCTACTCCTCTGTTGGACTCCAGTGCTAGTATCAGAACGCAGAGTGTCCCGTCTGAGACTGGGTCAAACACCTGGATGCTAAACTCTTTACCTCACTATTGGTCTGAGTCAGCCATCAGGTGCTTCATCCACCTGCTCTTTTACACATCTGCTCATTATGATCTCTCCCTGAAAACTGTATGTGGCTGCGACTAAAGGGAGTTTTTTTTAAATACTGCTGTGCCATAACAACAACAACAAAAAAAAAATTTGACAACAAAACTTGATGACATTTCATAACTCTCATTTTCCTGTTTTGTCCTTGTCTCTGTCTCTGTCTGTCCCTGTCTGTCTTTCTGTCTGTCTGCTTCTGTGTCATTTACATCCGTTTCATTTGATCATTCTTTGCTTTTTTCACCCTTGCCTTTCTTTCCCACTTTTGTCATGAATCCAATATTTTTGTTGGTAAATTGCTTCCATAATAATTCCGTTCATTCACCTTTCTCTGATGTATGTAACCTATCCATTGATCATTTTTTGGGTTTTCGTAGCTGCTGGCTATGAGAAGTCCCGCAGCCTCAATAACATCTCGGGGATGACAGGGGCCCCTTTGCGCCTGACCCCCATCACCCCCATCAACAACCCACCCTACGAGCCCTACGAATCCCCCGGCCCCCTGCGTCGCTGCCGATCCCCCATCCCCTCCATTCTGTAGCACACCTTAGGGAACTACGTTCAAATAACAAAAAAAAAAGCGCACCATCATACCGCAATAGTATTAATAATCACAATACCGATGCTAAGTACTCACACCTCCGCTCCTCCATTGACTGGACAGGGTGGGGGTACCCAGCACTCTTTTTAATATGTCATGCCTCAAAGGGGATGGGACGAATTTGTTTAGGGATTTAGAGCTTTAAGTACTAAAATGACTTCATCCCATATACTTCAGGCAATATTTCAGACAGGCAACTAAAAACAGTTATATGCTGTGACGTCAGCAGATTATGCCTTATTATCGACGATAAATAATAATAATGATAAAAAAAGAAGGACTGAATATTACTAGGATAAAACTCCTCACTGGTCCATAGACAGCGACGAGCACCCTGTAGGAAATGTACCCCTGTAGCTGAATGATAGTAGTTGGCTTTTCCTCATGTTCCCGCCTGATTGCTGGTTGTATAAAAAACGAGACTGTGATCCAGCAGGCTTATTCATTGAGTACTAGTCGCTGAGATCAGCTTTAATACACCATAATAGGCCTTGAAAATCCACTTCATATCATAGCTTGGAATGATAAAGGTCATAGGTCAACATGCAAGTAGTACAAGTGCATGCTAGAAAAGACGTCAGTTAGGCAAGTAGAATATAACTAAACTCCCAATCCCCTTTAACTGCTATCAGGATATGAAAATAAGCGCACCGTATGCTAGATTGATCTGAACTTATAATTAAGAGAGTTTATGGATGGTTTTGCCTGAATTGACTGTGATGGAGTTTTTGGTGATCCAGGCCATAGAACATGAGAAGTGTTATGATTACGACAAACACAAGGACCATCTTTAATCACACTTTGACCATTTCCTTCCAAAGCAACTTGTGTTGTCACGCGATATTTTAACATATGATTCACATTGTTATTATAGTTAAGCTCCTTATTTAGGGCAAAGAAAACTGCTTAAACCATTCTGGTGCAATATCGACTATTATGATGACCTCTGACCCTGAGAAGCTGGAGATGAATCCTGCGAACTGTTCAACTATTAACTTTAACAGCTAACAGAGAGACCGAGAACTGATCATTATTTAAAAAGAGGCTATTTTTGTACTAGGCACTTGGACATTGCGATTCGGATCGGGGTTTGGAGTTGCGCGGGCGGCTTTGAGTTGACATTTTGGGAGGACAGGATATCGTGCTGTTGCATGGAGATCTACAATTAACGTTTTGGTTTTTGTATTTTGACTCTCTGCATATTCAACACCAAGTACCACGAAACGAAGAGAGCAGTGGTCTGGACAAATGGCGGGAAAAAAACAAACAATTATAATAATAAGGAGGAGCCATTCCTATTAAGGGCCTATAACCTTCTGCACTTCTTCGGGACCCTTTTTAATTTGTAAACTAGTGCATGAAGGAACTGTCTTCAGAATATATCCTTTCCTTATTATGGTATTTCCTCATTAATATGAAGACATATCAAGCTGAACTGCACTCCTCACTGCATATCCGCACATCCTGGGGCTTTGGTGAACCAGACAGTGGCCTCAAAGTTTCCTTACTAAGGGCAAGAATTAGCTGGACGTTTTCATCATCATCATCTTCATCATCATCATCATCATCACTGACATTACCCTCCCTCATCATAATCATTTTCTGATTACTGTTATTCCTCTAATCTGAATGCAGTAGAAAATCAGTTCAGTTTGTTTTCTCTTTGGTCCCCTTCTTTTCTGTCTCTGTTTCTTTATTTAATTTTTTTTTTTTACCTGCTCTGTCTCTTGGATGCTGGCCTTCGTTCCAATATAAAGGAGGGAACATTGAATGGATGCTGGATTGACAGCGGTCAGTAAGAGAAGAAAAAGAAAAGATGACAAAATGAACTCTCTGAAATGCAGATATATGAGCCATATGCTTCACTGTGGGAGGCTTTGTGTCGATCTGCTGCACATTTCAGTGCACAGATGCAATACGCACCTCTGGTGAAGATATCTCTGCAATGGCAGCTCACAAAGCTTCTCGTTGTCTTTTTCTCCATGTGAAACAACAGACAAACTGCGGTATAAATCACAAAACTGGATCAGAATGCAAAGTAGCATTATATATTTAGCTGATTTTATTGTCTTGCAACTGAAATATTTTACATACCCACGTTTACCTATTTATTAATTTACATCTGTAATCATTCTTCTGAATGGAGCGATATGTTTTTTGTTTTAGAATTTATTTGTTTATTTAGATTTTTTTTTTTTTCATGTCTTTTTGCTATTGCATCATTACTCCTCTTTCCCTCCTCTCTTCTATCCTGTTTAAAGAAGTTCACTGCTAGAGTGAAGAAAGTCACAGAGGTTGTTGACTACATGGAGCATCTGCATGCCCGCAGCAAACTAATGTGTGACACTGTGCTTTAATGAGTAAAACCCCAATCATCAGTCGTTTGCATGTGCGCTGCACTGCTTTATGTACATGCTTCATATACATTATAGGCCTCAGGATAGTGAGCGAGGGCCATCTGGTGGATGTATGTGTGCTTTGTGTAACTGGAGTGTTCAGTCACCTTTTAGTGTTTAGGGAGACTCTCAGATCAGTGTTGTGAGGTATCTTTTATATTTTTTGGTTGAACTAGCAGGTTATTTAGCCTTTTAAAGACAAAACACAGTAACTACACCACACAAGCATAGTTGAGTCAAACCCATCCAACACGCAACAGATTATAGTCTTAAGAGAGCTGATTTTGCTCATTTTGCAATTATGCATTTACTGTGTTTTGTCTCTGAATGGCAGCGAGTCAAATTATCTGACGCAGATTTTTAATTCCTTAGGTGTATATTAAAAAATGTATGCAACAAGGTACCTTGTACAAACAAATGCAAGTATGCATTATTAATAATGTTAAATTCAGACAAATGACCCGGTACAGTTAGAGGGAGAGAAAGAGGAAGAATAAAATGCCGGTATGATTCAAGTCCAGCCAAAACACTGTTTTATTTCTCACCTTGTGTCTCCTCCATTTCCTTATCCTCCTCTTCACCATCTCTCTTTTTGTTTCCTTTCTGTCTGTTTTTTTATGCTCTTTATGAGGGTGTATAGTTCAGGTCTTAATGATATGTACAGTTTTGAAGGTTGACTTTGTAATTTCCACATGCATGGATTTCTATTGCGAGCAATAAGGAAATTATAAGTCTGTGTTTTGATAAGAAAATGTATTTTAACAGAGGTTTATGTACATGTTTGTTGAAACCAGTGTGTACATATGGATGTGTATATTCATATGCACATGCATATTAATGATTTGCATGAAACAAATGTACAAACGTTTTTTGTTTTTTTCCATTGATGTTTTGCTACCGATCTGTCATTTTTGACTTGATTGCTGTGGGGTGGGCGGGGCTTAGTTTTGCATGCTTAGATGCTTTTGGGTGGCAGAGACCATTACAACTGTTGTACTGAATGTGGGGTTTTGAATGTACCTGTTTAAGTTTTCTTTTCTTTGTTAGACATCAAAAGCATTGCAGATTGTCATTTTATGATTTATTCTTTTTCATCTTTTCACAGAGAACTATTCTGAAAGCCCAGTGCTTATCAGATATATGCAAAAAGAAGCAGTAACTGTGAACTAAGACTAGAACAGAAAATCCACTTCTTCCTTCACAAATACATTCCCAGACGAACACCTGAGCCCCCGAACCAGTATCAGCTCCCATACAAGTGCATTTTAGTTTGTATTCTCATCTCATGGCATCATCAATCTTGTTTGATCATCTTAGTTTTGCATTATTGAAGAGCAGATTAGTTGTTTTCCTCCCCCCTTGCTGTTGTCTTAACCTCAGCTCTAGCCCCCTCTGCTGGTTTTACGGGGGATGACGTAGCATTCGCTGTTGTAGATCATTAGCACTCTTTTGTCACTTTAGAGGCTAAGAATACCTCATTTTAGCCCTTAACGTTTACCTGTTATATTTAAGGTTAAAGAAAAGACTCTTCAGGCATTTCTTTGAACAGACTCGGACCAGAAGGAGTGATTTGCTGTTCACCAAACACTGATCAGAGCGGAGAGAAAAAAGCTAATGCTAACAAGTCTGCTCACTGCAGCAATGCATGTTTCCACACATTCAAGATAGCTAGCACTTAGCATCCCTCAGTGCATTTTGTGGTTTTGCTGTGTGTAGTCTATCTGTTTAAGGCATAGTCAGGGTAAACAGAGCGGATGGGGCGGCTCCACTTTTATCCCTTTATCTCATTTGTGAGGTTACCATGTGGAAAGAGACAGGCCTGCCACTAGTTAGCTTAGTTAGCGAATGCCCTGGTTAAAGCAGAGGCTGCATGCGATCACAGAGGACAGTGTAAATAATTCTCTGCATGCGGAGTTAACAGCACAGAAACTATCGTTCGATTCAAACGTGGCATTCGATATAGGGAGAGCAGGTCGAGCTCAAACGGTTTAGCGACATTATCCAGAATCCTCTCTGTTTCTGACTTACGCTCTCCTGTCACTACTCAGGTAAATCTCTTTTTGTTTGTCTATACCAGTGCTTCCAAAATGATGTCATTCGAAACAAAGAGAGAGGCAGATGAGAACACCCTGCATACGCATGCATTTTGTGTAAATATGAAATAATCATGTTTGATCCCAACGTTCATTCCAGGTCTTCCTTTTCCACAGTGTCCTTCTCGCCCTCCATTTCATCATTTCATCCATCCCTTTCGTTCATTCCCAACTCTTACTGCTTCCAAATAACAACCAAAAAGCCCGGATGACATTATGAGAAACTGAGGAAAAAATAATGAGTGATTTGTTTAAAAAAAAAAAAAAAAAAACTTTTCAATGACGGTCTGCCAAAAGTGGATTCCAAAAAAAAAAAAAACTCCTTTATATGGAATCAGGACGCAACCAAATTCAGGAGATGAAAGCATGAGGGTCAGATGGACAGATTGTGTGTTTGGGGAACAGAGTTTTGAGAGGATTGTCAACAAATGAAGACAGGCATCGTGAAATGGAGGACAGTTTGGGGAAGAAAGAAAAAAAGCAAAGAGAGGAGGAAGGGAGCTGAACGCTTCTCAGTGTAAGAATGTGCGTATGGCGTTCTGTGCGTCACACTGCGTGTTTTCATGTGATGTGCCTGACTGTGTGCTTAGTGTTTTGATTTCCTTTGTGTGACACTTTGTTTTCCCGCTCTTCTCATGTTTGGCGCTGTGCTCAAATGGTGCACTTGCTCTCTATTCCCTATGCCAGCTTCACTGTTTGGTAAAATATCAAAATAAGGGCACTTCATGGGGAATAGCGAGTCGTCTTGGGACGTACCCTCTGTGTGAGGAGGATAAACTGATGTACTGTGAGCTTTTGCTTGGTTCTGGTCCATCCTAGAGGGCTGACAAAATCAACGATTGTTAATTGACTGATGATTTTATTGACGTAGATTTGGAGATTTTGTGGCCCTCAACGACTGGAACTTTTTATTCAGCTTCGTGTGCGTGTTTGTTTTTGTGAGTGTGATTCCTAGAGTCTTGCATTTGTGTGTTTTGTTTTTTGAGCGCATGTTATGATGGGCTTTGCTATGAGTACACTTGGGTTTTTGGTTCGTTTCGTTTCGTTTCTTTTTACATTGGTATTCAGGAGACTTCATGAGAATAACTGTTCCATGGACATCACTCCAAAACAAACAAAAGAAAAAAAAAATAAAAATTGTGTGTTTGGCTTCTTTAGCTTTGGCTCTCGCAGTTGCGCGGTCTGAAGCAACCGGCATCTGCGAAAGCCTCTAGCAGTGTGTAGCCTAGCTTTTAGTACGTTTGTATTAAATTGACGTGATGTGTGGAGCGATACTGATTTGTCTGTCCTCCGTTTTCCTATTCCCCTCTCTTTCTGTCTTTCTCTTTTCTTCCCTACAGTGCTGAGCTTCTGAACTGCCCCTTTTCTAAAACTCCCCAACCGCAAAACCTGTCCAGAGGCAACCCCCGGGGTCACCGCAGGATTAGAGACGGCGAAAGAGAGAAAATGAGAGATGAAAGGAGTGCTTCGCTAAAACGACTTGAAGAAAACATTGTAACGCTCATCACTCCATCACTAATTTTAACCCCCAACGTAGGTGCAATAAACTGACAATTTCACGTCCTGAGAGGATGTGGAACACATTCTTCTTACAGGGATCGCTGGCCTTGGAAAACGGGTGGGGTTCAGCATACAAACTGTAGTATGTCCTGACTCAACCTGGTGGAAATGGATGCAACTTTAAAGTGATGGGAACTATTTTTGTGGGGCATTCCACCATGATAAATGCACCTGAAATGGACAAAAAAAAACCTTGATCCCGTCTCAGATACACGTAATGTGTGGAAAAACACCCATCATGCCCTTCAACGCTATGCAATTCAAACACACGTTGACCGTCAATTTCATCAAGCGCTTCAATCGAACAGTTTATCAGCCAAACCTTTTCCGCTACTTTAACTTTTGGAGATCTTGCACGTGCTTTAAGTGAAAATAGACAGCGGCGCCATCGGCCTGCCATATTCCTATATCGTACTGTGTTTCCCCTTTCATCTAATTGGAAATCTTGTTCAGAGTGTCCTTCTCAGGGCTCACAGAAAGGTGACTTTGTCCACTATGAAGAAAGGAGCGATAGCCTCTCTCTTTTCTCTCTCTCTTAGTTCAGCTCTCTGCATCTCAGCATTTCTGTTCCACTGTAGATGAACTGCATGGCATGAATGAAAAAAAAAAAGAAAAACAAAACAGAGAGAAAGATGGTAGAGATCATGCTGAGAGGAAC
The DNA here is from genome assembly GCA_032357475.1 of Enteromius thamalakanensis. Lineage (NCBI taxonomy): Eukaryota > Metazoa > Chordata > Actinopteri > Cypriniformes > Cyprinidae > Enteromius > Enteromius thamalakanensis. The sequence continues at coordinate 8,055,491 of JAUCMT010000068.1, forward strand.
AAGAGGAAACCGTAGATGGGACCGTCCTGTTTGCACAGTACAATATGGGTGACTCTGGATCAGTGGATGGGGTCACTTTCTTCACCTTCACGTGGGGAACAGAAAATACAACACAAGTGCATGATACCCGTTGAAGGACAGAGGGGTTTTAAAGTGGACTGGGTGAACTTTGAACAAAAGCTGAAAAAAAAAGAGAAAATTAAAAAATGCATTTTTCTCACTTTGTTTACCAGCATGACTAAACTGCATGACTTCTGCAAGCCCTGAACTCCAAATTAGAGGGCTTGAAATCACTAAACGCCGAAATCAAATGGAAACAATAAAAGTTTATGCTAAATGCTACTAAATTTAGGACAAAAAAAGAATATATTTAAAAAAAGAGAGGCTCTATATTTTGTTTTTAAATAAAAGAGAAAAAAAAGAATAATGTAAAAAAATATAGGATTGCAAGATTCACAGTTTTGTTGGGTAAAAGATTAACAGACCCCACTGAGTCTAGCTGAATGACGAGACAAACTCCTTCAACTACTACTGCTCCCTCTCAAAAGCTTCAAGTGACATTTCTTCCCTTCTCTTTGTCCGCCGTTTCACCATTTACTTGAACTTTCCTGGCTCTCTGCTCTGCCCTTCACAGTCTCCCTCAGTCATGGCAGCACCACTGCTCCTCTGGAGACCTCCGACACCTACGGGGCTCTTTTCTGTTGACGGTTATGGGTCTGAAGAGCAAGGTGGAAGGGGATTTTCAGGTGAAGTTTTCTTTTTAAGTTGAGTTCTGATGGAAGGTTTTTGGCTCAATTTACGACGCTTGTTCTTTTTAGTTTAATTAAATCAAAGCTTTATCCGTCGGATGTGAGCCTGCTATCTGATATCAATCTAATTAATATTATTAGCGTTGCGTGTGAACTGCTGTGTCACGAGACCCTGAGCACTTACATCGCAAAGCACTATTATTCAATCAGGAAGCCATAACGTGAGAGTAGCGTCACCATATGAGCTCAAAGTTGCTCAGGAGACCGTGCCGATTCAGAAACCTGACCATGGGTTTTGTAGTCGTGTTGAGTTCGTTTAAAACGTTGACACTATATTCTGTAGTCTTTTTCTGGTGGTACAGAGCATTGCAAGGTTTTTGACAACATTGTGTTACAGTCAGTTGATATTTGTTTTATTTTGAAAGTTTCAAGATTTGCATATGCTGAGCACCCACTAAAACCAGCCATGCCATACCAAAATGGACTTCCTTTATTAACTTAGCAGCAGATTATTAGCATCAGTATTAGCATTATCCTGTGTGAGAGGAGGCCATGATCCCACCAGTGTCACTTTTCAATCATAGACTACACGTGTGAGTAACTGTCTGTTTGTTTAAAACTTCCGGTGTCGTCTTCAACAAGATACGAAGCATTGGTTGGTTAGCATAGTCTGGTTAGGTGTTGTTTAAGTTGATTTTAAGTGTTATCGAACACTGTTCTGTCAGCGCTCATCGTTCAGAATCAGATGTAAGCTTAGTTTATTAACTACCTATGCAACACCTAAGCAGCTCACACACACACACACACACACACACACGCCATGTGCTCAGGCCAGCTGGCTGTGTCTGTTTACCGGTGCTGTGTGTCCAGGGAGGGAAAACGACACAGATGCAGCTCCATCACCACAAGAGCCAGCGTTATCTGCTGACCGTGTAGTTTAACTCCATACGTTAGCAGCTGGTCCGAGTAGCTTGAAGGTGCGACAGACGTGTGCAGCTGCAGTAGCCATGTCGCTTTCCTTAGCGGTGCACTCAATTCCCTCTCTCTTCTCGATTAGTACGTCAGGCCAGTTTTATGTTATTTGCAATGTCTTTCCTGCAGGCTTCATGGTGCAGGTAGACCCTCACGCACTTTTCAAGTTCACATATACGTTTATATGTAAGCATATATATACTCATCTCAGGGGGTTCGTCGGACATCTGATGTGTTTTATTATGCGTGGTACTCGCTTCCAGGTTGCGTTTTGCTGACTGGTTAAGATGACGTGTACCTCTCTGGTCGTTCATAAATCCGATTGGATGGTGTTTTGGAGCAATAATGATGGAGGGCCACTTTTTTGTCATTGCCGTCATCAGGCCATGTTCATCGCATCCCTAACAAGAAATCCAGTGTGCCTGAAACTGTTCCCTGAATGTGTACGCAAACCGGCCACATCAATTTGAAGAGTCTCTCTCTCTGCGAATGCTTCCCGTGAGAGTCTGTCTAAGCGTGAACGAGACCGCAACCCCATCCAGATGGCTGACAGCTCAACATACCTTTACTTGAAACCCAAATACAAAACATATCAGAGAGGAGCAGAACAAAGCCAGAATCAGTCTTCACGCTTTCTCAACTTCCTGTTTTCATTCCCCCCCCACCCCACCCCCTTTATCTGTTCCCTCTCCTTCTCTATTTTTGAGGAAGAAGCTTTTTTGCATCCCTTGTTCTTGTGTTTTTCTATCATATTGTTTGAAGTTGACTTATATTGCATGCATGGAATACAATGAGGACATAACTTGTGAATAATTTGTGAATGGCCAGAATGAGGTAACCATCTCTTTCACCTGGGCTCTCTACTCTGCGACTTCTCTTTCTGAGATTATTAGAGAGGAAGAACGAGCATATGTTGTTTCTGGTTTCCCTCGCATCCCTTTTTCTTCAAAATGTAGCCATGCCAAATATTAGTTATGGCTAAACGCTAGCCATTCCTAAAGTGTTCTCTGTGTTCCATTCACGTATATATTTGTATATTGTTTTTAAGATGATATTTATCTGTATATATTTATCTGTAGAGAATATTCATGAGAGCTTCCACAGACTCAGAGCTGAACAGATGCAGCAGATGTCAACAAAAAAAACGGCCTGCGGGAACTCGGTTTTCGCATTTATTCGAGTATATTTTGTCCCAATATGCACTACCTGTTCTTTTCTACTTTAATTACTTAATGTAGCTTGTTTAAAGGGGGAATTCATTGCACTATCACAGCTAATGGAGCTGCTGTCTGCTGCTGAGCGCAAGCCTAACCATACACCCCCCCCCTGAGTTCAGAAACAGGGACAGAGAGAAAGAGAGAGAGAGAGTTAGAAAGAGAGGCCAGTGAGAAAGAGAAGGTTCCTAAAAGAAACGGATGAGTTCTATGCTACTAAGATTGATGCTGGATACAATTTTATTGTCATACAAAAAAAATGGGAAAAAAATATCAAGAACTGTATAAAATATATTTCAATGGAATGTTTATTATTTACCTTTTATATTTTTGAAATGTATAAAGAAAAAAAATTATTAAACTGTAATAATTTAACAGAGTTTGTGAACACTGAGACTTAAAAATGTTATATTACTAAAAGTATGGAAGTTTGACCGTGAATGCTAACCTACCTGATCAATTCTTCTCCATTACAGATAGGAAAAAAATACAAAACAATTAGAAAAATGAAAACCAATTTAAAAAGAAAAAGTTATCAAAAAGTCAATAAAAATGTTAAAAGCTCATGCCAAAATTTTCAACATGTGTCCTGTGTGATTCTTCAAATGTTTGTTGTGATTTCTTCGTTACTTTGGGAGTCTTTTCACACTTTAAGGTAATTAATTGATTATGCTAGCATTGTGCTGTATTTTTAAATGATCCATGCATGGGTATTTTTAGAGGACATAATAATTGCAGGACAAACATTTCTTCACCCCCTTGTTGTCCAAGATGTTCAGAACTTTCTTTCTTCAGTCGAAAAGGAAAACTTTCATCATTTTTCTCCACAGAGTCAAAGGGTTGAAGGCCCAAATTCCAGTTTTTAGGTAATTTATGCAATCACAGCTTTTAGCCACAAATGCTTGTCTTGATTTTCCTGTACCTGACTTTATTTAATGCAGGCCTTTCCTATTGGGCTGTGGAATTTGAGATTTTGGGCTTTTTGGTTTTCGACAAACATTCAAAAGTGTTTCTTTTTTAGCCCATTATCCATTTGTATCAATAGATTCCAATCACAATACATATTTTTTAAAGGCTCAAAATTATTTTTTTCTCCTACGCCGAGCTATATATCTCCACGTCAGTAGTACTTACACCAAACTTTACATTTATATCCCTGTCTATATCCTTACGGGTTTATTTAGGGATTTGTTCATATATAATTAGCTTGATAATATACATGGAGTGTATATGGACTGACAAAATAAAATGTTCTATAAATATGTGCTAATTAATTTGCATACATTTAAATAAATAATACCTCATTTGCACATTTAAACATAGTATTTTAGAAATCTTGTAATTAGAAAAATGTTTGCAATTATCAATGTAATCAATCATCTAGGTAAGTAAGGTGATAACTATTAGTTCTTTTTTTATCTTATTCACTGTTTCTCAACTTATAATATAATTGTTATATTATATTTGTTGTACATTTTTTTCTAGTTAAAGTGGTTTATAAATTGTTGTCTTTATGCACTGACCCACAACAAATACATAAAAAAAGTAAAACAACAGAACACATGGAGTTAAAACAATGACACTAAAGTGAAAATGATGTTAATTAAAGGATCAAAATGGCACAGCATCTTGGATATTTGGACCCTTTTTATTCTTTTCACATAATATAAACAGCCTTCTCTTCTCCTATCACCAAACTGCATTTATTATTAGGTCTGTAGCATGTGTACATCCCAGAATTTCTCTTTTTTTCAATTCATCTGGCCTCCACTGACCGTCATCAGACAAATCTCTTTAGTCCCAAGATGATGAGACCCCCCAGCACTGCTCCACTGATGAAGATGACTGCAGAAGAGGGGGGGATCAGGCTAGATGAGGAACCAAAATCTCGCTCAAAAGAAGAACAAGCCAAAGAATAGATACTGTTGACCTGCAGGTATTAAAATGGTTAATGAATAAATATTATTAATGTACTTTCAATGCTATGGTATGTTAATACAAGTGCTGTCATGTTTATTGAATCATACCCATCCTCCCCTACTGCAGATCCAGTTCAGTAGGTTATTCCTGAAGTAATCCAGTGTCCAAGACACAATGCTTGGGACTGAATCATGGATAATCTATCCATGAACAACAAAAAAACAAGCGCACATACATCAAAGTACATCCTCAGTTGGTTCATTTTGGGTTGGGCACTGAAACACAAAAAGTATTAATGTATTCAGTAATTTTATACTGTTTTTGACTCAAAGAAAGAAAGCACTACAAACCTGTGCCACTGCTTTCCCAACAATAGAGATCAGAGCAATAATTCTCCCCCAGGTGATTCCGCCAACAAACACACGGCCTACGAGGATCTCAAAATTCTTTTTATTCATCACAGAAGCAAACCTAGAAATCAGGCTGAAATTAAACACAAAAGAACACAACATGATACTTACACCCGCTTCCATAAAAGTATTCCCTTATGAACATTATTCATGGTTTAACTACAAAAAACATGGTTCCTATAGCTATGGCTTGTCTACATTAACCATAATTTAACCATGGTATTTGTGGTAAAACTGTAGAAATGGTAATCAATACGCCAAAAACAATGATTACTATACTTTTTCTGCAATAAATTTGTGGTTAATTTAGTAAGGGTTTTTAAAAGAATTGCAGCTTTGTCACATTTGTTGACTTTATTTACCTATCGTAATTGCGACTCTCAATTTTGACTTTTATATTTTCATAATTGCGATTTATGTCTCACTTAAACTGCTTCTTATTCAAAGTATGGAGAACAAAAAATGACTTAAGAATAAATAAATGAATGAATTGATTAATACAGAAATACATAACCTAAATTAACAGCAAAACACTAGCATTCCAAAAAGAGCTTTCGGAACTAACTTTCTGGTTGCTGTGTTCCCATCGAGAATGTCACCGATGTCTCTAGTGAGTTTGGCCACCTGGACCAGGATCTGCTGCTGCTCATCCTTCACTGGCTGTGGTTTAGGAACAGACTGTGTACTTTTTCCCGCCTTCTGTACCTGGTCCTGCACTGACCTGAAAATATGGCAATATCTGTTGGTTGTAATATACAATGGCTTTATAGTGCCTCCAAAAAAATAACAAATCTAAAACTACGTGATTAAAGTCGAAATTTTCGAGAAAATCTTTGAAATTAAAGTTATAGTTTTTAGTATAGTGCAGTTGCAAATGACCTGGATTGAGAGAAAGCCACCTGAAATTAGGCATATTTGAATGTTGTTGCGTCCGAGCAGCCGCTTTATCTTACTGGGATGAGATCGAAGAACTTGCGGAAACCACTTAATAGCAAGAATATGATATTTATTAAAAGACTGAACAGGGTCAACTTTTGATTTTAACATCAGGGGCTGGTTGCATAAATTGTTAAGACTAGTCTTTTAAAGTTAGTCAGCTAAATTTTTCTTTAAGACTGGTCATAGCTTTTTTAATTCATAAAAATGTAGGCTACATTGAATCCAAAAAATAAAACCGATTACTCTTGGCTAGCTCTTTAGTTTATGCAACTGGACCCAGGTCACACACTCACACATTCCAGGGGCGCTGTAGCTCTCTTATTTAACCCTTTTAAATACACCACAAAGGCATTTATGTAGGATTATTAGCAGAAATGATATAATGTGTAATATTTGCAGGACAATGTGCTTGGAAATAATAGTTCACGTATTCCATTGGATTCTATTAGTGTCACCCAATAATAGCAGTAGGATTTGTCCCTTTAGCATCATTGTACCATTACAAAGAGGCACAAAATCTCTTTCCAGAACATTCTCTTACACCGTTCCTGGCTGGTGGAATGATCTTCCCATCACTA
>JAUCMT010000068.1:8081196-8092047 GCA_032357475.1 Enteromius thamalakanensis
TTGGTGATGATTTTTAAGAATTAAAAGTAACAAAAGATGAATGTTCTGTTTAAATGAGAATAATAAAATGGAATTCAATGGAATTGAATTGAACTGGTGTTACTGAACTGAAAAAGGTTATGGTGTAAAACTGAAGGCTACACACCTGTTCTCTGGGGAGCCGATGAAATAACAAACACATGTTCCATAAGATGACGAAGGAGAAATAGCTGAGTCACAGCTCAGTGTCCAGTCTGTGTATTTTATGTTTGCTGACGTTCAAACTGGTATAACATGCTTTGTCACTGTCACCTTAATTTTCCTTTTTTTCCACACGCAGTTACAGCTGGAACACAGGGGATGATATCACTTACATGATATTGCAGAACTGTTGAATGGTATTTGCTACATCACACAGTAAATTTGATAATACATTTGATATTTTGTCATTTAAAAAGAAAAAATACTCAAGTGTCCTGTAAACTGTTTGAACCTAACTTAATATAATTAATGTAAGCTGTTATGAAACTGCGCTGAAGTTTTTTTCTTTCCTATAATGGGACTCGTGATAAAGCCCTTTAAAGATCAGCTTGTAACTGCTGCCAACTGTATATTGTTACATGAAAAGTGAGTATCATTATAAGCATATAAAGTATGTTACTGATATCACATAGCCTACAGTGGGTACGAAAGTATTCTGACCCCTTTAAATTTGTCACTCTTTGTTATATTGCAGCCATTTGCTAAAATTATTTAAATTCATTTTTTCCCCTCATTAATGTACACATATTGACATAAAAACACTGAATTGTTGACCTTTTTGCAGATTTATTAAAAAAGAAAAACTGTAATATCACATAATCCTAAGTATTCAGATCCTTTGCTCAGTATTTAGTAGAAACAGCCTTTTGATCGAATACAGCCATGAGTCCTTTTGGGAAAGATGCAACAAGTTTTTCAAACCTGGATATGGGGATTAAGATTTTTTATTTATTTATTACGATAATGTGGAGCTGAACCCGCGGGACCTTTCTTGTTTCCTGACAGAATGACACAGCAGAATGACACTCGTCACTTAATTATTCAGCTCGTTCTTTGATTGGCTGGTTTCAGTTCCACTGACTCAGCAAGCGTCACATTATGATGGTATATAAGATGAGTTCTCCTCCTTCTCTCTCACAACTTCAGGAAGATCTGAAGAGGTTCTTGCTTCAACAGTGATTGAACGGAACTTCGATCGAACTTCGACTCGTTGAAATTTCATATTTTGTTCGTTTTTGATAATAAAACGATAAAAACCCGCTGAAATGGAGACTTCTCAGATTCGCCAGAACTACGACCGCGACTGCGAGGCTTTGATCAACAAGATGATCAACTTGGAGCTTTACGCTGGATACACCTACACCTCCATGGTAAGTGTTTCTTGGTTTTATCGCTTTGCTAAATGGTTTCACGACCTTCGAACGATCAATAAAACAATGTTCTAGGAGGGAAAAAACAACAACAACAACAAAATAAATATTTAATTTATATTTATTTTATATTATTTTAAACCCCAGTAATAGCGCAGATGTCATGAGCAGTAACTAGTGCATCAGTCTTCTGGGACTATCCAAGGCTGTTTTCAGTTGTTAGGGGTGACCGCTGATCTGCATTCTTCTTCTGTGATAAGAGAGTTTGACTTTAAAGCTTTGTTCCATATAGTAGCAGTCTGTCTTATTCCCATCTTTGTTCAGGCTTTCTACTTCAAACGGGATGATGTCGCTCTTCCTGGTTTTGCCAAGTTCTTCAAGAAGAACAGCGAGGAGGAGCGCGAGCATGCTGAGAAGTGGATGGAGTTCCAGAACAAGAGAGGAGGACGCATTGTGCTTCAGGACATCAAGGTGCTTTGATAGTGTTTTGAATTAAGCGTTTTGACTTTGGACATTGTAAGTTGGTATCTATTGTTATGGAATGACTTTATGCCATCACTATTTGTGTCTCTCTTCAGAAACCTGAGCGTGATGTGTGGGGTAATGGACTGATTGCTATGCAGTGCGCTCTTCAGCTGGAGAAGAACGTCAACCAGGCTCTGCTGGATCTGCACAAGGTCGCCTCTGAGAAGGGAGACCCTCATGTGAGTGACCTTCATTGTTGCCTCTAAATATCCCGCCAATACACACAAACTTTGCACCCTAACATCTCTTCTATCGTCTTGTCTAACAGCTGTGTGACTTCCTGGAGACTCACTACCTGGACGAGCAGGTTGAGGCCATCAAGAAACTTGGAGACCACATCACCAACCTTTCCAAGATGGATACTGGCAACAACAGGATGGCGGAGTACCTGTTTGACAAGCACACCCTGGACAGCTAAACGCAGCCCAGAGATCCTATCAATACATAAATGATTAGAAATACTATTCTCGTAATACATTTTCATCAAACAGCTCTTTGAAAGAATGAAAGGTTAAAACATTAACATCAATTAAAGTTTCCTGTTACTAGTAAAATTACTTTAACTGTTAAAATTATTACTGTTTATTAATTATAAATTTTACTGTTTAAAATAGTCATCTTGTGATTGCTATCAAGACATGCTTTCCTGTTGGATGACTGATCTGGTGAATTGAAATAAAAGTTTTGAGCTGAGTAACCTTGTCTATTTGATCTGAAATTGCAGAATGCATTTATTGCGCTGTAATTATTATATTGGTTACAATAGTGAAAATAGAGGAGACACTTCACTCATCTTCACCTGTAAGGATGATGCCAGTCACTGACACACTAGTACTTCATGAAAAAAAAATATTATTTACACTGTATATAATATTAGTCTAAACACTGTGTAATAGAAAATACTAACTTGCAGCCTTTTCGGGGTCTGCTGAATGAATAAATCTATAGGCTATTCATATGAATTTCCAAGGCACAACAGTTGTAGTATTTTATTTTACCACATCAGGGTGCTGTTTCCTTCATACGTTTAATAATCGCGCATTGATCATAAAGACTGAAGGCCTGTTGTGGTTAATAAAATTATACTTTTTTCAATATGTCTCAGTAATCTTCAACTATTGGTGACACACTGTCCTCGTTTTATGACCAATGAACAAGGTTTACAGCCTCCTCATGCCACAGCAATCATGTCTATTAGCAGCAGTGAACCACCGATTGTAATCCGATTCAGAAGGGTCACTGAACGAAAATTATATTGGAAATTAGAATCGGATAAACAGCATGCAGGAGATTATATGGGACACTGGCAAACTGATAATCGGGCGTACGAGATGGATGAAATAAGATTGTCACATGAGAGAACCCAGGACACATAACTGGACAGAAGGGAGAGCACGATTAATCCAAGTGAAAGAGGGTTTGGCGCTTCAAATGCGCTTTGGGGAGAGAGAGGGACAGATGATAAAGTGGATGATAAGAGTAAGTTAGAGCAGTGTGTGAGAGGGCTGCTGCGTAACTGTCCTCTCTAAACAACGCACAGGTGTCTGTCTATTTGAGAGAGTAGGATCTGTATATCATCATCAGGTAAGATTTAGGTGATTATTGTTTGCTTTATCGGCTCCAATTATTCATGGAAATATCATGCTATATTGGAGCTGATTGACAAGTCAAGCAGTCAGTTAAAATTATTTATACAGATTTTGTAGTTATGATAATTCTATAGGATTTGCATCGTATTAATTAAAATAAGCTACGTGGAATAGCTGCTTGAATTACCATATTAAAATGCGTCACGATGTATTTTTAAGTGAACAGCAAAATAATATATTGTCATTAAATTCATGCTTAAAAAATTGATGCTTAGCCGATGTGCGCAAATGTTTTTCAGTATTGCACAACTGTGGCCAAAAATAAAAAAATAAAAAAATAAAATAACAAAAATAAACGAACGAAAAGGGTGACTGGATGAGATTTAGGTAATCCGAAAATACAGCAGTTCTGTCCGCTGGTGTACAAAGTAGCGATCAAGAAAAAAACAAGGCCGTATGACGCCGGCTGATGGCCTGTGACGCACTGAGCGACAGGCCTTCTATAGGCAGATTAGTGCAGTCGTGTCAGTAAATGATAAAAATGATGCTTTCTGAAATCTCATTTTATTATGCCCTTTCAAGGTATCTGCTTTATATGGAAAAGGCAAGAAGAGAAGAAAGTATTGTTTCACCCCTCTTTTGCATACTTGATCAAATTGTGTTATACATCTCCCCTGTCTTACTCAAAAACTAATAGAAGTTTTCTTGCAGAAAAACCTAAATATGCTGGAAGCTGAGTATTATGTGTGTAAATTTATTGCAGATGTCAGAACACTAAACATGGGGGGAAAAAATAATTTAAATAAATAAATAAGCATTACATATCTAAATTAAACAAAAATCACAGTATTATATATAATTCTCCAGAGTGGTCGAATGGTATATTCAGCTGCAGCAATGATATTTCTAAACAACAAACATATGTAAGCAATTATATAGGCTACTGTATATGCACGTATTGTAGCTATATGACTTTACATGTTTCAAAAAGTTAACACACTAACAAATTCAAATAATATTTTACATTTTATTTTAAAAAACTATATTAAAATTATCCCATATGTAAAAACAATCTTAATAAATTCTCGAAGTAGTTTTTTTAACCATTTTATTGGTGGGGTATATACTGTATATTGTGCATACTGTGTGAAGAAAATAGTTCCGTCACAAGTTAATCATTATAATCCAGCAAAGGTCAATAGAGAAAACAAAGAATTTCATCTTTTTAACTGTGACTCAGAGAAAGGTTTAGGTTTATTTTCTTTCATCACTGTGGTCACTCCACGTGGCTGACGTAGAAACAACATGAAGTCCTGTCATAAATTCAACCGTGACTTTTCTGCTCAACATATATACAGTTAAAATCAGTGGCTGAAGTCTTTACTCTTACAAGGCTGTCTGGTGACACATGCATGTGTAGGCTCTAGTGTGAAAATGAATAGGCAAGGGGAGGACTCTGTTCCTAATTTACTTTAACCCAAGGATTTTTGGATTAGCTTTGGCAATTAATCTCGTTACGCATCTGCTGAGAGTGACTAGGTCAGTTCAACAGAGTAGGGCAGGTGGAAACATAACCAATGAGTGTTAATGTGTCTATGACAAATATCAGAGTTTTTAAGCACATGGGCATTACACGTGCATGGTTGTTTTTTAACATGTCACAATTCCAGGATTAATAACAGACATGCTGAGCTCAAGCATCAGAGTTAACTCCATCAAAAGTCAGGCCACACACAAACAGGACAGACGTGGGGAGGGAAAGACAGAGACAGCGTGGGCTTGAGACCGATCTAGGATATATATATATATATGATTTGGGGAATTTAGTTTCTATTATATCAGGACAGTAACAGTCTGTTTTATGTCTGTAGCTGATCCGCCATGCGATTGGTCAGCATGCTGCATCGTGTGCGGAGGGCAGCAGAATCAGAGGAGGAGAACAAACCTGCTCCACCTCCTCCGCCTCCTCCCCCTCACCACTCCCACAACTACATAAATATGAAGAACAAGTTTTTCAATGAGCTCAGCCATCTACCTAGTAAGTACTGATTCTATGTCAATACACCACACTTGACTAATCACCAGCAGGCCACCATCGTTGTAGGACATGAGTATTCAGTTGAATATGGTGATGATGTCAGGACAACATCTAACACCAGTGTCATTTTGATGCAGAATAATAACACTGATAATTTGACGCTTTAAGTCATGGTATTATCTTATGCTAACATCATATTGACCTCCAACAGTTGTGAACTATGAAACCTAAACGCAAAATTTGTTTAACGTGATAATATTAAGAGTTCACCCAAAAATCTATTCACCCTCAAGTTGTAACAAACTTGTGTGACTTCATTTTTCTGTTGAGAGGATATCAAATAAATACTTATGTATTTGTCCAAACATTTCCTGGTCCACTTTGACTTCCATAGTATAAACCAAAAAAATAATAAATAAATACATTATGGAAGTCAATGTGGACCAGGAGTATGTGGTTTGGTAACAAACATTTAAAAAAATATTTTCATAAAGGTTTGGAACAACTTGAGAGTGATTAAATGATGACAGAATTTTCATGTTTAAATTAATTATATATTTCACCTCCACACAATGTCAAATGTCAAGTGTCATTAGACAATGATATTTTGTTGATTTAGTCATGGTATTAATTAACCAAATTTGAACAGTTCTCCAGTGTTGCTCTTCAAATCAACCCTGATTTTCATCTTTAGCCAAAATTAGCATCTGTCCAGTGCCTGTCTGGTGCCTGCTGGGATCATTCATAATTGATCATATTATTACTACAAAACACACCTTCCCATCAAACTCTATGTGTCTGTGTGTGTGTGATAAATTAATTCCTCCATTTTTCCATTTTCATGTTCATCCCTCATATTTTATCTGTTCCATCAACAGACCCCAAGATCAAAAGTAAGTTCCAATTTAACAAAATCTTTATCAGTCAGCCATCCATCCATCTATCCATCTACTTATTCATTTAGCAGAACTGTGCAATTGGTTGAAATGTCTGTTTTTACTAACAGAAATTAAATGAACATTTTCTCTCTCTCTCTCTCCACTCCACAGTGCCCATGTGGGCCATTGGTGCCATAGTTGTGGTTGTGCTTGCCCTGGTTGGCTGCTTTGCTTTCTGTATCTATAAGAAGTGCTTGGGAGGAAAGAAAAAAGCTAAAAAAGTCAGAGAGAGAAAGGGAGGAAGAAGAAGGATGAAAAAGGAAGGAGAGGAAGAAGCAGGCGAGGTAGGAGAGCCTAAAAGTTTAAAGCATGTGAAGAACATAGTGTTTTAGATCTCGATCTGTCAAACTACTCATTTGAAATTTAGTATTAAAAAGAAAGAGGTATTGTTTGGCTTAAATTTTTGATAAGTGATTTCAATTTATGCTGCCCATACATAGGAACAACCTAAAGAAGGAGAGGGCGAGGGAGAGAAAGAATATTATGGCAAGTTGGAGTACACTCTGGACTATAGCTTTACTGACAATCAGGTTGGTTGAGAAGAAGATGCTCTTAAAATGCGTTCGGATTGTAAATTGAAACGATTATTTTTTTTACACAAATCAAGAAGTGTTATTCTAAAAAACGTGTGACTAGATCCTTGATTTTATACCTTTTTCCTTTACCAACCTTCAGCTCATTGTTGGTATCTTGCAAGCCCAAGACCTTCCTGCTATGGATATTGGTGGAACATCGGACCCCTATGTCAAAGTTTACATGCTACCAGACAAGAAGAAAAAGTTTGAAACCAAGGTCCAGCGCAAGAATCTCTGCCCTGTTTTCAACGAGACATTCATATTTAAGGTACTGCTGTGTGTTTTCATAAACGTGCATTTTTGAGAAAATTTGTCATACACTTAATTGCTCAATTATACAGTATAATAAGTGCAACATACCTTTCTTTTCTTGTTCTAAAAAGGCATTCATCCAACATGATTTTTAAATTTTTTTGTTTCTAGATCCCCTTTAATGATCTAGCAGGGCAGACTCTGGTCCTGCAGGTGTTTGACTTTGACCGCTTTGGTAAACATGATGTAATTGGAGAGATCAAGATCCCTATGAACAGCATTGACCTGGGCCAGCCCATACACGAATATAAAGACCTGGTCGGAGGAGAAAAAGAGGAAGTAAGGCTTTCCATCAGGCTGTTTTCATTTTATTTTCTTCAGCTGCCATAGTCTATTTTTTGATGCTTTTAAACAAAAAACACTCCTCTACCTCTCCAACAGCAAGAAAAGTTAGGAGACGTCTGTATCTCCCTGCGTTATGTGCCCACCTCTGGTAAACTGACCGTCTGTATCATGGAGGCCAAGAACCTGAAGAAGATGGACGTGGGTGGTTTATCAGGTTAGTGTGGTAGTATTAATTTCCTTCCTGTTGTACCCTATATTAAAAGGAAATGATTCTCTACACATCAAATGTGATTTTATTTTAATATAATCAGATTGAATTATCCTGGCTTTTCTGAGGAAATGTGGTGCAAAGATGCCTATCTTAGCTTTATCCTTATAGCAATTCTTACTTTTCTCTTCTGTCTTAGATCCTTTTGTGAAAGTGGTTTTGCAACACAATGGAAAGCGTATCAAGAAGAAGAAAACAACTGTAAAGCAGAACACGCTCAACCCCTACTTCAATGAAAGCTTCAGCTTTGAAATCCCCTTCGCTCAGATTCAGGTAAACATGTTCGAAACACGTCAAATACATTTATTGGTTTGTATTTTTGGTCCTTTAATGCATCAAAATTTGCACATTTTCACTGTTTGCTGCTAATGTTTCTACACTTTAAAAAATAATTTTTCGAAGTTGTAAATAAACCAGATGGCAGTATATTTTATATTTATATACTTTCTGAAGTATTTCTCCTTTAGAAAGTTGAATTTAATTCAGTATTAGTTTCTGTTCCTTATTTGTGAAATTTACTAGCAATATGTTTCAAAGTGAATCACTTTTTCTTTCATCTACTTAAGTCATCCATGTTTTCTATCGAAAGGTTTGACGAGAAAGAACAAAGTGGATTAAATGCATATTTACCCATTTTTCTCTGTTCCTCTGCCTTCTTGTAGAAAATCCAGGTGTTGATCACGGTCTATGACTATGATAAACTGGGAAGCAATGATCCAATCGGGAAGTGCTGGATTGGGTTTGGTGCTAGTGGGGTGGGTCTGCGCCACTGGTCAGACATGCTGGCCAATCCCAGGCGACCTGTGGCCCAGTGGCACACCCTTCAGCCTGAGGAGGAAGTAGATGCTGCCCTAAAAGCACCTATCCGCTAAATATATTATCCGCACCTCAACTAAATATTTTCACACATCTGACAAAACACGTCATTTAAATTTCATCCATCCTCTCACTCTTTCTATCTGTTATATTATTGGTAATTATCGTAACCTTACTTACTGTGAAACAAAAGGAGGAGTTACTTTTATAAATGTTATTATGTATATTATGTTCATCTGGATTCTTTTATTATTTAAATGAGTCTGTATGATGTGGATGAATGATAAGTGTGTGTGTGTGTGTGTGTGTTTGTTTAAAAGGGTTGTATGTCTCTGTCCACAACTGTATGAGAACTGTCTTGATTTGCCTCGTATTTCTTTCCTGTCAACCAAGATGACTATAAACACAACAATTAGATACCTTATCACATATTTTAAGGTGTGTTTTTATTTCTTATAGGCTAAAAATATTGCCACATATACAGCCACATATTGCCCTATCCTAACAAACCACAGATCTGTGGAAAGTTATTTATTCAGCTATCAGATAATGTACACTTCTTAACTTTAAAATTTGACCCTTATGACTGGTTTTGTGTTCCAGGGTCACAAATAGACAATAGTTGTACAATTTTAAGGAGTAAAAACTAGTTATATGTTGATAACAAATAATGAGCCTATTTAATAAAGCAAGCCATTGTTAACCATGTCTACCAAAAGCAATTGTCTGGCTGGGTTCAGCAGTATTTCTCTAGCTGTCCAGTTGTAGGTGGAGTCCCGGATTAATCTTGTGCTGTTTTCGGCGGTGTTCCAAGTGCTGGACTAAGCCTTACATGTGAGCAGGGAATTAGAGCCGCTGAAGGGCGGGAGTGCGGAGAGGATGAAGGAGACCAGGACACAGACAAAGTCAGAAAGAGCAAAATGGAGAGCTTGGGAAAGGTTTGACAGATAGAGAAGTTAGTTAACTGGTTAAATAAGAATTGATTACATACAGATTAACACAAGTCGAGATGTAAATAAAAATTTTGCCTAGCTCGCCAAAATTATAGCACATGACCACGGATGCATCCAAAGTTTAAGTTAGCATAGTATATCTATATAATACATTTTGGTTTTAGATTAATATTCTCACGCAAAATACTCTAGTTCACACAGATATAGATTTAAGCCTCTACTTACCAGCAGGAGGCGTAGTGTTGGCATGAAGTTTTGCTAGTCTACTAATTTATGAACAAACACAGAGGCTGATGGCCACCAGATGGTGGTTGCACATCAGTAATACATTAACAATATACAAACACACAGACACACACGTTTTCTCTTGACTAAAAACAATGTACTAAATATTATGCAGTGCACTATATATATTTACATTACATCTGTGATTAATTTCTGTAGGATACATTGCTCAAATATCTCTCTGTAGGCCTACAGTGTTTTGCAATACAACATAGACACTAAAACCCTAATATAAAGTGGAAATATAGCCTATATTTCTATGTAAATGCAGTCATATGCATATAATAATGTAAAAAAAAAAAGGTATGTTAAATCATATCCTAGCCTTCTGTAAAGACATCGGATAGTGTTAATGTGGGCCTGCCGATGGCCTCCAGCAAGCTATAACAATCACAATATACGCCTTTTGACAATTACACTTTTAATTTTAGCACAAATATTTGCTGGGAGCTACAGCATAATGGTATTTTGCATGAGAGAGGTGAACACACATACAATCTGTTCTTTACCATTACATCACTTCCCCAAACGAAGCTTCATGTCTGATGTACAGTTGGTACGGAAAGTATTCAGAGCCCCTTAGATTTTTCACTCTTTGTTATATTGCAGCCAATAATGTGCACACAGCACCCCATATTAACAGAAAACACAGAATTGTTGACATTTTTGCAGATTTATTAAAAAAGAAAAACTGAAATAACACATGGTCCTAAGTATTCAGACCCTTTAATATGACACTCATATATTTAACTCAGGTGCTGTCCATTTCTTCTGATCATCCTTGAGATGGTTCTACACATTCATTTGAGTCCAGCTGTGTTTGATTATACTGATTGGACTTGATTAGGAAAGCCACACACCTGTCTATATAAGACC
>JAUCMT010000068.1:8092147-8106697 GCA_032357475.1 Enteromius thamalakanensis
TGGGCCGAAGGTTTACCTTCCAACAAGACAATGACCCTAAGCACACAGCTAAAATAACGAAGGAGTGGCTTCACAACTACTCTGTAACTGTTCTTAAATGAACCAGCCAGAGCCCTGACTTAAACCCAATTCAGCATCTCTGGAGAGACCTAAAAATAGCTGTTCACCAATGTTTACCATTCAACATGACTGAACTGGAGAGGATCTGCAAGAATGAATGGCAGAGGATCCCTAAATCAAGGAGTGAAAAACTTGTTGCATTTTTTCCAAAAAGTCTCATGGCTGTATTTGATCAAAAGGGTGCTTCTACTAAATACTTAGGACCATGTGATATTTCAGTTTTTCTTTTTTAATAAATCTTAAAAAATGTAAAAAATCTGTGTTTTTATTTCAATATGGGGTGCTGTGTGTACGTTAATTTAGCAAATGGCTGCAATATAACAGAGTGAAAAATTTAAGGGGGTCTGAATACTTTCTGTGCTCACTGTATATAACAGTTTCAACTTTTGGGTTCCTTGATAACATCCAATTTTACTTTTATAGTAATCCTAATGAAAACTGACCAGAAGATATGTAGGAAAGTACATTTAAGGAAATGACTTGCTCTAGTAATGGTGAGGCATGTGAGCTGGAGACCACAATTGCAGCGTCATTAAAAAATAAAGTTCTCAGGCCAAGTTTTAACCACTATGAATGAAGACGGACATATTTAAATGATTGTCAAAGCCATTTCTGTCTGACACACAACTCATTTTCATTTCCTCAACACACATTTCTCTTCCCTTAAGGAGGGAATTAGTTTCTGAAGCATTAGTAGTCTGCTTTAAAAAAAAAAAAAAAAAAATGATGCTTCAGATGCAATTTTCCAGTTACATTTATTAATGTAGCAGACACTTTTTCCAAAGTGCCTAACGAGTGAAAATAATGCAGAAGTGATTCATTTAATCCAAGCACATCAGAGGGGTTTCGAATACAATCAAAAGTACTAATTCAGAATTATTATATTTCTTGCAGAGACATTTTCAGAAGAGTCAAAAGTAAAAGCATCCACGTTGTCTTTTCATTATTTTCCCATTTTCTTATTTCCAGCGACCTCCAACCTTTCCTTTGCCATGGCCTTTTTTGCTGTGATAAACAGAGAAGTGAGACATGAGCATGACTGAGACAGATTCCTGCAGAATTTTTTCACCTTTTCTTTTACTGAAGAAAAATGCTAGCAATATAAATGTTGGTTCATCCAAAAGAAAAAATTCTGTCATCATTAACATTAAAAAACACCTGCATCTACGCGCTTTCTTTCTTCTGTGAAACACAAAAAAAAACAGGATTCGCATTGACTGGATTGTCAAAACCAGCTTGCCAAAGTCAGAAGTTTTTTCTTTTAATTTATGGATATATAATGGACCATATTCAGCAAGAAGGGAAGGCCAAGGCCTCTTAATTATCCACATTGGCGTCAGCCCCGGTATAATCTGCCATGACTAACATTATTTCGCCTCACACTATAATTGTATCCAGTCTCATATTGTTTTCATCTTATGTTTTGCAATGAGAAGCCTGTTTCTGAGTGCGGTTGGACGCAAATGTCTGATAGTGTGCACGTGTGTGTTCTTCTGTCATTTAGTGTATAATTCACAGTTTTTCTAGACAACCATTTACAAACTTGGCAAATGAATGCATCTAAGTGTTAAAAGTCGTAAGTTAATGTGACTTACAACTTTTGAGCGTGGGAAATCCTGTTCAGCAGAACAACAATCTGTTGAAAAGGAAGCAGCATTCAGATATAGACATTTTCGGCACTCTAATTCAACCAGGCAGAGATCAGTATTTGCCAGAGCAAAATCAGAATTACTACAATCCTTCATCAGTTGCCAACACCTAGGTCTCTCAAAGTTCAATTCTCTCTCAGTGAATCAAATCACCACACCTCATACTTCTGTTTCTTCATTTGATCCAAGAGGTCAAACTTCTCTGACTCCAGCTGGTGAATCCAGTTCCACATCTCCTGAGCTCGTTGCCTGTTTGGTGTGAGTAAGGAACATATGATGCAAAACTTTTACGTTTGATTAAACACCCATTCATGAAGCATGGGAGGAAAACCATGAGGGCCTTGACAGAAAGACACTGTTTAATGTAAAAATAAACATCCTGTGCACAATTTGAATAACTGTAAAAATGTGACTGTATTTGGGTGGCTACCTCAAACCATCTTCTCGCAGATTTTCAATGCCAAGAGGAGAGCGCCTCTCTGAAAGAGTCTTTCTCTTGATCTCTCGTCCAGTAAGACGCTTCCCTCGTTTCTGCTCTGCCTGCAACACAGAAATGCACATGCACTGTACAAACAAGTATTAATGTACGTATGATAAGACACATGTACACAGCAGTACCTTACCTTGGCTAAGAAGCCACCAAAGTTTGCCCCCATATTGGACAACACCTTTTTCTTCTTGGCCTCATCGTCTGCTCTCTTCTTAGCCTCCTCATCCTCTTTCCTCTGACGCTCTTCCTGACGAGAGAGCGTATATAATACATTTAACATAGATTTTTATCTTACAAGTTTTTCTGTATTAAATTGCACATTCGACTTGGAGAGCATTTGAGTGTTTCGTTTACTAAGTTTTGCATTTCATTTCTGATTTACCGCAATCCTCGTCTGTCGGTCTCTTTCTTTCTCTGCTCTAACACGCTGCTGCTCGGCTCTTTCTGACCGTCGCCGCTCCTGATGGACCGAATGGCTGACGATTAGTGCAAAGCAAAGAGCACATTGAGTACAGAAAGTTGCTGAAGATCAGGAATTACAATTCTGTCCTTGAGACCGATCAGTTCTTCCTCCTCTTTCTTCCTCTGCTCAAAGTGGACGTCAATTAAGGTCTGCAACTCCAGAAAGTCCTTCTCCATCCTTTTTCTGTGAATATCCTGAGAGAGGAAATTATATAGATTTTTTTTGAATGTCCTAACAGCTTAGAAACACAGTGGTATGCTTTTAGGTCTTCATTGAACACACCATATAAACATTTACCCTGCATGGCGGAAAAAGTTAACCCTGCATACTTCTCATTTTAAACAGATGAACTAGATTGAAATGCTGCAATGGATCAGTACTCACATCAAAATCAACCCGCTCACCCTCTGGAATCTTTGGAGGGGCAAGCTGTGGGACCATAGGCCTGCGGCGAGAGGGGAATTAGTATGAGATTGAGGGCAATAAGTGCAAGAAAAATGCACGCACGCTTGTGAAACGTCAGAACACTTACTTGGGCCGTGGTCTTTCCTCCTCTGCAAAAAGGTTTAAAGAACAGGGAACAAAAAAAACAAGGAAGTTCTTGTCAGACATAGACATTAAGCCCTTTCTATTTGCACACAACTGTACAATTGTTCACTATTCTTGCTGTATTTTGGGACATCACACTGAATTAAACTGGTTGTGTGAAATATGATTTTCTACTTCCTTTTGACATTTTCTCATTTGAAAAATATCTGGAAATTCTTTTGTAGAAAAAAGGTTCCCACTAATTTAACACAAGTTCAAAGGACACAGCTGTCACATTGATTTGTTACAGTTAATATAACCTTCTGTGCTTGCCAAAAACAGGTCAGTCTGGCGAGTAACACAAACAAACAGCAAAAGTTTTGATCATATGTTTAGAGCCTCTTCCCATATATATCTATAAACAAAGTAAAATCCCTCACCTTCTTCCTGAGTCTCCTCTGATGAACAAATACAGATACATATTAACAAAGAACAATGGACGACATGAAAATAATAACATGCAAAATCTCCAATCCAATTTGATATTGTGTAATTGGACATGCAACCTACTCTCGCTCTCATCTCATTTGAAAAAAATAAACATTTCACGTGTTCCAGTGTTTACAAAAACACATTATATTTACAAATATGCATTACACATGATTTATTAAAAATAACAGCCCTTACACTCAATAATATGTTACAATTTTCCCTCAGGTTTGTATTTTACATGCCATTCTTCTGCTGTATGTCTTTGTAGGTACCTTGATATTCGGTATACTCCTGCTGTTCTGTAATACAGATGAAACAAATCAACATGAAAACAATGCAAACATATCAATAGCTTTAACAAATACAGAGGATCTGTAGAGGACCTTCTTTTAAATAGGATAATAAAAAAAAGTGTTTGGACAAAGTGGATTTTGACTTTTTTTTTTTTTAATATATTATGTTTACCGTTTTATTATTTTATTTTTTTTACACCATACTATTATTACGAAAAAAATAAATTTTCAAATTTCTTGACATTATAAAATATTAATCAGAAATATTGTGAAAAGTTTATTAATTTTGCCAGTCATTAAAGTGCAGCTGCTCACCTATGCAATCGACTTCTCTTTTACTTCAATTTCTTTCTATTATGTATTGAAAGTCCTAATGTAGTACTAATGTAGTACTAATGTACTAATGTGTCTGTCATGAACATCAAACCAGATGTTCTCCTTCATTTCAAAATATGAACTAAATGCCTATTTTTATGGGCCTTGTGGGACCATACATTTTCAAAACATCAGAAATGATGACTGCAGAGGTGCAGCTTTATTTCAAGTTCATTTTCAGAGGTAATACATGCATTTAAATATTGCCTTAAATAATTTTATATTTATGCATATAGAAACAATATATGTTTTTGTGCAAATATAAATTGAAATTAGATTTTTTTTAAATTGAGAGCATGTAGACACAGCAGTTTTGTTTTTTGGCATTGTTCTTGCAGAATCACAATGGATTCTGTTAAACAATATTATTTAGGCTCATGGCTTGAAGAGGGGATCAGTTATGAACATAATAAGTGAAAACACTTCTAAAACATTGTGATGAGCCAGTCAGTGAGTGACTGAACCTGTACTTCCAGTCATGTGACTTTGTGCTGAATTTTACAGCTACCTCACTTTCACTCTATTTTGGCTGGTGTTGCATTTTTTATTTTCTTATAGATTTGTTTTATATTTTTGGACTATCGATAAGGTATTATGTACCTGCATCCTCTGCAGCCTCCTCCTCCTCTGCTTCTCACAAATAAACAAGACGATGAAGGAAAAAGAAAAACATAGGTGATTATCAATTCTGCACCCAAGAGAGCATGCAAGGACAATCCAGGAAGAGTAAGAGAATGTATATAAATAAGTGAGTGCAAAGGATCATGTAAGTGCACACCATTTGTTAGGGCTATACGCCAACAGCAACATGAGATCAGTCTGTAATAATAACCCTTCCAGGAAAAGGCATTGTTTAAAGCCCAAGCACCCAATCAGACTCATGCATAGCTTTATGAAACAGACTGAAGCTCAGAAGGGCCTCGAGAGACATCTATAACTGGCCTCTAGGTACACATTAAGTCAAGGGTTTACTGATAATCACTTAAGCGTAAGTTTTAGAGGCAAAAAAAAAAAACTAATTTGACTCACCCTCTGCTTGTTCACTAAGAGGCCATACAGGAAAAGAAAATAAAAGAAAAAAGAAATGAGTAAGTCAAAGTAAAAGTTCTTCTAAAAAAATTGTGAATTACTCACTCATATTCCTCCTCTACGTCAGACATGGTGAAACTGGATGAAAGAATGAGGAAGAGAAAGTCAGAGTGAGACAGACAGTACGAGGAAAAACAGCAGATTCACATAGTTTAACATTTTGTAATAGCTTAAGAAAGAGGATGAGAGAGCAGAAGAGAGTGACAAAGCCATAGTAGCATCAGATCTAAATTGTTCCACTGTCTGAAAGTGCTGACATCTGATTGAATGCTTCATATGAAGACTGATGGGGTGAGAACAGCTGGGAATGCACAAAGACAAAGACAGGGTCAGATACGATTTCTGACACTTTCTTCGTTCTGTCCATTACTCAGACTCAGACATTTCTTTCTTTCTGCCTCATCATTCACATCAGTGTCATATCATAACTGCTATCTGAAAAAAAAAATTGTATAGCTTCACTGTCATCGACAGAGAGGATTTATGAGGCATGTAGCTGTCACCACCCCCTTCTTGTACTTTACTGTCTCTGAAAACAAAGGCTTGCAAGCACATGCAGTGCCCATCTAAAACCAGCGTCCTTTCAACAGTTCGCCCGGTGCTGCTTTGCTAATGAGATAGTCAGCATCTAAAGGGCACGAGAGTCTGGCAAATTCTGCACGAAAGGATCGAGTTACAAGATGCCCTTCGCTCTGGATCAACCCAAGTAGGGATAAACGCAAGAGACAACAGGATGAGAAAGTGGCAGACAGAGAGGGCGTTTGAGGGGCATGTAAGGTTATGGGAGATCATACCGGCATTAACCTCGCAATTCTGACGGGATAATTTTAGCCAAGGATACAGGGGGAGATTATATGAGTTACGGCGGTTCTTTATTGCTCTGAAAGTACATTTGGTCAAGAAAAAAAAAAATCAAACGCTACACAAATCAGTGCAGACTACTTATGCCAGAATAATATATGCAGGTTATGACCATCATTGGTGAACTACACAGTTTTGCATTTAATTACTTAATCACATTCATTTTTAAGTCCTTAATATGCACACGTCTAGTAAAGGATAAAACATATATTAAGTTGCAGCTGCACACAAAAACTTCCTGAATATCACTGCAAATTCAATTCCTTTTCTGCAGAGGGAAATAACTGAACATGCAATTGTTTGAGATGTCACAAAGAAGACGTACCTTTTGGTGACGGTAGGACAGGTTCACTGTGGATGTAATCGAGGCACACAAAGGATGAGAGGAGAGTCCCCGTGAATTATGAGAGTTTTGTTATGTGGAACAATGACTCGTTTTTATATGAGGACAGGGACAGATGGAGGGTGTTAGCAGCTACGGCATAGGACCATGGATGGATTAGAAATGAACCCTGGGACAGAAAGATGACCACCACGAAGGATTAGGGGAGACAGGGGGGATGACCTCACACAACAAACACAGATATAATAAGAGATAAAAAAAAAAGCCAAAGGGACAGTTGGGAACAAAAATAGCACAGGGGATTTAGACACAATTCTTCCTAGAAGACATATTTTCTATTCAACATAATGTAAAACAAGATGATGGCTAAAACAACTTGAGCTCTCAATGTCTCTTTTTTTAATTCAGATAATGGTTTTACTTTTCACAGATTCTATTAACTATAAGCGTGTCAGTTCACTCTTATTAGTTTGCTACATGTCTACTAACTCTCAGAGTACACTGTAGCTTTAGGGTGAGTAGAATAAGTTAAAGTTATACTCTACAAAGTTTGTCATAGTATGTTGTTTGTTGTGGACCCATCAACATAAAGATTGAGAAGTTGTTAGACAGTCTACCAATACTCTTAATGCTATTGTATCTGCAAAATGACAATGTGAGTAGTGTCTAAACTGGACTATCCCATATGATTAGCCAAAATACCATCCCTGCAGATAGTTGACTGACGTTTTATTGGATAGCAAAGTTGCTGATTTATGCATCAAAGAAAACATGTTCAGTTTGTACAATTGTCACCTTGCTGGGAAATTACTTGGCCTTTGCTGACTGAATAGCAATACAAGACTTTAATAGATAATGATTTGGTTATTTTGTTGTAAAAGGAAACCAGGAGATTACAATAACTTTAAGACTTAAAATCAACACTTTATTTTCTTTCTGCCAATGAATCAATATGACAATGTTACATTTTTATAGTCACAATTGTTTTGTAAATAAAGAAACTTTATTTTTATTTTTTTTATGACATGTCATTTCTTGAATCAGTATTCAATTCATAGCCTTTCCCTGGTCTGTTTAGGTCACTTACAGATGTTTTAAATTACATAGTGGATATTTATTCTAATATTAATTTCATTTAATGCAGTTCAGTGCTTCTCCAGAGTTTCTCTAGACTGTGTAAAGAAAATTGGGAGAAATTTTAGGCTGGTTTGGCTATCGCTGCCTGGATGGTGACTTCAATCATCAGTCAACATCTACACGTCTAGACATTTCCTTCTCCGTTGTAAAAAGTGCCAATAATGGTTGATTTTAGATAACCCATAAGAAAACAGAAACATTTAGCATATAGAAACATATTAGCACAAATCATACAAGAAGTCTAAATCAGCTTCAACAAATCCAATAAAGATCAAATATACTAAATATTTGAATATAAAGAAATGACAAATCTAAGAAAATTAAATTAGCACGTGTGAGTAGAGAGATGGCTTCTCACGCACACAGACTGAAACCTGATTAGTATGTGTTTTTATTATGACTCAGTCAACCAATCAGATCACAGCAGAATTTTCTACACTGTGATTTCAAGCCATACTTCAAGTACACATTTTTTATTTTCCCATGTGACTTCACTAGAACGTGCAGTATTTGCTTCTTTTTACATTGCATTGGGTTTTATCAAACCACCAACAAAGTTAATGATTAAGGAAAACAAAACACGCAAATGGTATTTTCTGTGAGACTGCACCAAATATTGAGCCTCTGCACTCCTCAATAAACAGAATGACCTTCAACAAAGACTTAATATAACATATTAATATGTCGTTCTTATCTCTTTGCTGTTTAAAGAACAGTTCTATAAGACTCTTTGGCAAAGGCCCTCTAGCAGAGGACAACAATAAAAACACTGTCAGAAATGTACCTCTAAAAAAGAATATATAATTATTATTTCATTTGTTTATATATTCAACCTTTATATAATTGCTACTGATTAAATCTTATTTAAGAGAAACACACAAAATTAGTTAAAAGTTAAGTTTATTATGAAATAATAGCCTTGCAATAGTTTTCATGAAGACACTACTGGCATGGTTACTGTGAGCGTCTGAAAAGAAAACAGGAGAAGACTGTATGAGACGTTCTGCAGATCCACACCAGAACCAATATAATGGGTCAAAGAGTGGCCATTGCATGCTGTTTAAAAGAAGACGATACAAAAAGCCTTGAAATGGCCAAAAGCTATCCTAACAAGAGCTCACCTGTGTGTTTGTATTAAACTGGGCTGAACTGTTTTCTTGGTCAATAAGTAGGGGAAAGAAAATATCCAAGTGGAAAAGAGAAGGTCGAGCAATCAGCACTAGTCTGTCTTCTCCCAAATCCAGAACAAGCGAGCGAGCAGACATCTAGTAAAGAAGACGGGAAAGTCTAGACTCATATTTTGCGTTAACATGTAGTTAAGCATAGTCCAAAACCAGATCTCTCTGTTACTCACCACTCCAGGAAGCAGGATCTCAGCAATCAGATGCTCTGCTTTTCCACTTGGGGGCTCCACTATTAAACTGAACTCTGGACTGGCATTAATAAAACATACAGTCATGGTATAAATTATTAAGATGCAGGTTAAGTTCTGCCTCACAATAAACAAATTTTCACATCACACGGTGCATAACAAATGGCGCAATAGTAAGTCTTTGCACTCATCTCTGCGTTGCCAAACATAATTCAAAGCAAAACACAAAAGGGGCACGTACATTAATCTACTTATAAACGCATTAAAAACATCTTTCAAATAAACATACCATTTGGTTGAAGAAGCCAAGGATTCAGATTCCCTGTGCACAGAGAACAAAGTGATTAGAGGAGCTCCATTTAGGCTATCAGCCGATCAACAATCAAAACGGGATCAGGTACACAAAAAAACTTTGAGCCACAGATGGACCACACACACGGACAACTCACACACACACAACACACATGTGCACAGTAACAGACAGTGTCACTGGTAACCAGGAAACGGTCCAGGCAGAATCTATCAGTTCTGTGAAAGAGAAAATGTGTTAAACAGTAAAAAAAAATCTTACCGGTAGATGAAAGCATAATTTTTTAGATAACATTTTAAAGAACCAAACACACAAGGGGCTTGCGATGTGAGATAATTATTATCCATAATGGAAATTCTTAACAGCTGAACTATAAATATTCCACTTACGCACTAACAGACAATGATGACTACTACATCAATCAATGTCAAGGTAAAGTATAGAAATCCCACCCCATCTTTCAGGCACACCTAGTTGGTGTCATGTATGAACAACTATTTATTTTGTTACAATGCTGTATAACCCAACTTGTTTGAACACTGCCAGAGGGCCTTCTGTTGTAAGAAAGCTGTAACTGAAAACATTGCCATTTAGAAGTCTTAAAGAGGCAATTACAAGCAATTAATAATTAAAACTTTTCTGTGTCTGTATTTTTAACAGGTGAAGCCATTTTCCCTAATAAGAGTAACCGGTTCTTTCTTGGTGTAGCCTGGAGGCCTAACTGTTATTTTCTTTAGCTTGTAATGAAGTGTTGATTAATCTACTGGAAAAAATGGAAAGTTCTAGAAATGTTATGCTCCGTTTCAAATAAACACAACAGAACAGATTGGAACATCAAGTAGACTCCAGCAATTATATATCCCTGTTATTTTGTCCGCCAGGGAAAAGTGGCAGTACGCTGGAAAATAAACATGGCGGCTGCAAATGGTAACAAAATGCTTTGCAATACTGATACGGAAACTTCAGACCCTTTTAGTTGTCTTTTCCTGTGTGTTCAGAGACAAAATTAAGATTTTTCTATACACATTGATTCTCAAATACTCATTTTCGGAGTATTGATTGTTTTCACATGATGTCACACTTTTATAGAAACAAAACTTTGCTCTACTTTGCTCTTATTTTTATTAAGCAGTAATGTAGTAGAGTGCAGATATTTAAAGGTGAAATCTAATAAACACCTCACTAATTATGTATATTTTGGACAGGAAAGCAGATGAAGCCAGAATATAAACACAACATGCAAAGTTTCACGTTAGGTAGTCTTAGGAACGAACCCCATTACTTTATGTGCTGAAAGTTTAACATCCATTTTCTTTGTGTAATACAATGACATTTGCAGGCGCAGCACTGCTTTGTGTACAGAGTAACTGAAGTATTACTGCAGTCCCAGTGGTACGTGCCTTTTTCAAAACCTTTTGTTACTGTCAAAACGTAAACTGTTAACAGTTAAGTTGTTTCAAATCACTGTTTTACTGTAATTTGAGAGTTTATGATGTTACCTTAGACACTGGTGTTAACTTACTGTAGTTCCATTCTGAACAGCATCTAGATTTTCTGAAACAATTAAACTACTGATTCCAATCAATTAGTAGGCTTCTGTCTAAATGAGTATTTTTGGATATTTCTTCTCACAACTTGACTGAGCACCACGCCAGTCACTCCAAAGAAATAAACAGGAACTCACTTTGAATCAATTTCCTGGATAACTGGCTTGCTCTTGGTACGAATGTTTTGTTCTGCGATGGAGCCCATTAACTTCCTGTTCTTCAAAATTTTAAAATCTGAAAAAAAAAAGGAAATCATAGGGTCAGTGGACATGGAATGGAACAGGCCTTTAATGGTGGCTTGGCCAAAATGTTTACATTACAGATAAGGGCTGACAAAATTGAAGTGAAAAGTGAGATTTTTCAATCTCCCCCTAACACCAGAAAAAGAAAGCAAAAATGACTGTCATGATATTGCAGCATCACCCTTCAATGAGTAAACAAATAGGATATTTTCATTGCAATTTTTGTGTTAATACACACATGTGTAGACTGTGTAGATAAATGGCGGAAAGCAGCTTCTGTTCCAACTCTCAGTGTAAAGATTTTTTTGTTGATGTTAAAGTAAGTAGTGAAGTTAAATTTAAGTAGCTAACATAAAAAGGAAATTATTTCCAGGCAGCAAATTTTGTCCCTTGGTGGAAAAGTTCATTATATGTTCATTATAAAGTTCAATAATGCATTTCAGATACACTCTGCTTAATCTGACCTCTGCTCAACTCAAGGTTGTACTTGTTTTCCAATCCCTCCAAAGAAACCGCAATAAGAAACTGCTGGAACAGGGTGTCTTTCTGTTGGGTACAAACAGACACAGTGATAAGCATGAATGCAGTCACATATTTGCGAGATAATGTCAGTGCATACTATCACGCACAAGACACACACCTGACATTTCTGGAAGAACTCATCGTTGACCACAACATCATACACAGTACAGCCTTGTGAGCCTGGCAAACATAAGATCTTAAATGCATTTATTTATTTGAATTGGATACTTTCTTATCATTATATATGACAGTCGTTATATTGTTTGTCCTTATCATTAAGGTTGGTGTCGCCACTCTGCATCATAACAATACATTTAGTTTGTATTATGTAAATAATAATAAAAGGAGTAAATTTGAAAATGTGAATGTCTCTTACTGTTGTCCACTTCTGTATGCGGCTCGCCAAGACTCATGGGTACTCTGTAACTTGTCGGGTCCTCTGACTCCAGTAGTTCCACGAGCGCTTCCTGGGACAGATGAGGAGGGGGCGGCACTGCTTGTGACTGACAGATATTCAGAAAGACCTTCTGTTTTTCTGACATTGAGGAGGTCTTCACACACATGCCTGGCATCAAGAGGATAAAATCAGACAAGTTTAATCATATAACATACATAACAATCACCAATGTCTCTAAATATAATGGTCCAGACCAGTTCCGAGCAAATGTTTGTAAAATATCAGACTAACCTGGTTGTGGACGGATGACTTTAGAAGGGGGAGTTTCACTTTGCACTTTTCCCATGGTCTGTAAGGTTGGACAAAAACAGTTGGGTTTAGTGACCACAGGACAGGAAATGTAATTTACAGCTTCAGAGATATTTGTCAGATGCCTTTATTCAAAGGGATTCATGACACTGGGTGGGGAAAGAAAGAAAACAATAAAGGAAAACAACTGAAAAAAAAATTATAACAGAAAAATAAAAAAAATACTCAATACATAATGGTACAATGTACAAAGACAGACAGTGGATGCACTAAACACAAACAGAATTCTGAACATATATTGTCTGTATAATAATGCAAAAAAAGTCTCTGTTTAGAATGCAGTTTTTTATCGATTTAGTTAGGAGACGTTGATGCAAGTTGTGAAAATTAGTGCCAGTCTGTAGATTTAAGCTGACTGATTTAATAGAAAATTGCGTAGTGTATGATGGTCATACACTGTGAGTTTGTGATCAGATCAACTTCAAAGTCTGGAAGTGTGTGATGGCCAATTTTTCGAAATGCTCCTCACTGCAGAACACAACATCCAGGTCCTCCCACATTATTACATTAACCTTAACCTACCTGTCTCGACTCACCTGACCCCTAAACCTAGGGCGAAACACATTTATTAAAGGAAATGGAAGTGAAATAGTACTCCAATAAAATGCACAGCTGTCCCAGCAATTTATGCAGTTGGCATAAAAAAAAAAAAAAAAATGCAAAGAACAAAAAAATGTCCAAAAGATCGTACAATGGTCAAAACCTGTTCAGACCACTATATAAATATATAACCTTTCTGTCTGGGATGTTTTAGTTTTGGATAAACTATTTCCTTTCTCAATCTGAAATTATCTCAGGCATAACTTGTATTTTAAGTCGTCAATGGTGACTGTCACAGTCTGTCGGTCCTTAACCTCCTAAATCCCTAATCAACTTGTGTTTTGTAAAAGAGTCAGTCAATGCATGTCTGTGACAAAATAAAGACTAGAACATTATCATAGCGTTTTCATTTTCGAGTGAACTAACGTTATATCCTTAAATGTGCATTTATGTTGCATTGTGTGCATTAAAACCTTTTACTGTGACACTCGATGTCCTATATAAGGCTAACATAACATGTATAATTGTAGCTGAGTACAGTTAGTGTCAAAGCGATTACCTGCAGCAGAAGTTGTTGATACAGCTCTTCCTGCTGTTCAACGCCGAGGAGAGACGCGTCTGTTTCCATGGCTACGCACGAGGTGCTACAAGCCAACTTAGCACGTTTTATAATAACACCCAAATTTGAGGTGTGTAGTCTGAACAGCTAATGTTACCTTATATATCCGCAGTGTCACGGCCTGAACAGACACAGCCGCGCATGCTAACTGCTAACATATGTAAGCTAAGCGCTGACCAATGTAAAATATAAACGCGAATATAAAAGCAGGCTGCTTGTTTACAGAATGATATAAGTTACTCACTGAGAGATTTAGACATGCAATGACATGTATGCAATAAACATATAATCGACGTGCTGTTCGTTCAACATGAGGTTGGAGGAGCCTTTTTCTTGTGGCTGTCAAAATAAAAGTACCTTACTTAGACCCACTAAAAGTTGCGCAAGCAAATGTATGTGCCTTGCTAGATGTGACAAACTCAAAAAATACTGTAATAATATCCCAGTGTACCCAATAGTCTGTGGGATAACGCAAGGGTTATGTGCTATAAATAGATGCTCTGCTCGCTCTTTCATTCATTGATACAATATTAGAGCTTCAGTATTAGTCGGTATGTGCTCAACGGGGACATTCTAAAACACTTAACGTGAAAAACGCTTAACGTAATATTAATCACTTCTGTTGAATATGGCCTCGTTCTTTTGACAGTAGTTAGTGATTATTACAAGGAAGGTTTGACAGAAATTTGGGTTTCCTCTGCCATTGTTAAGGTACATTACAGTTTTTCTGAGTTGCTAAAACACTAAATCCCATTGTAAAAACTAAACTGTCAACTACCAAAACTCTTTCAT
>JAUCMT010000068.1:8107533-8117567 GCA_032357475.1 Enteromius thamalakanensis
AACACCTTGACAACAGACGAGTGGGCGGAGACGTGAGTTCATGGATGAGAGTCCAAGAGTAAAAAACAGACATAAAAACACAGAGAGTTTGCTGGGCACTGAAGTGCCATCCCCAGATTTGGGCTGGCACTTCCAGCTGACTGTGACAAAATGTTTAACATCTAAACATTTTATTCTAAATTATTTCTCACATTTTAAACCTATTACATACAATGAAACCCAAATGTTTTAGTCAGCCAACCTCTGTTCTCATGCTTCCCTTCTGAGATTAATTAATTAAATAATTTAAAAAGACACTTTAATGTTCAGCAGAAATATAGGATAACAAACAATGACTTTTTAGTAAGGGTTTAAATTATATTAGATCTTGAATTCATAAAATTTTACTACAAGTACAAATTGAAAACAACTGGAAAGTTGTATTAAAGTATATGCATGTAGAATGATGCAATGCTGAAATGTAGTGTCTGGTGTCAGATATTATTAAAACAGGGCATCGCCACTTAATCAAAAAAACCTTTATGTATGTCCAGTTACAATAATCAACTACAATACCTGTGACTTCAGCTCTCTCATACAATTTGAAACAGACAGTGACTTTACATGATGATGAATAAAATAAAACAAAAATCACTAAAGCAAATCAAATATGTATTATAACATTGGTAATGATGATGTATGATTTCTTATTCAAATTACAAAACAGCCTAATGTTCTTGAAGTAGCTGATGTCAAAGAAGACTGCATCAGATTGCATTGCAATGCATTTCTACTACTAGAGAAAAGGTTCTCACTATGCATGTAGCTTAACTGGCTATATACAAAAAAATATATTTGATATATTAGTTTCAGGCATTGTAGTAAACGCACAGCAGTAGCAGTAGACTAAAGTCTAATTAAACTATCAGACAACTATCTGGCACAAACAACAATTAATGCCCAAAAAATTACATTTATGAAAAGCTAAATGCATCAAAAGATTACAATTAGCGTTCGCTTATAGTTAACTGCATTGATTAGAAACTGTTGCAATTAATGCTTCAATGCTTAACATTAAAACTCCTTTACCTGTTCAAAGCAATCTATTTAATGAGTAACAGTAAAATCACGACTTATGTAAGCTAGAGGTTCACGACTACCTACAACACTATTTAATACATCAATCAACTCATGCAGTTACCCAAAATATTAGCATTTACATTAGTTAACATTTATTGTGATCTTAAAATTATATTTAAAGGACAATAAAATTTTACACCTCAGGGGCCCTCCCCTACTCGGGCCCTTGGTAGTCCCACTTTTCACCCAACTACCACGCCTCTGTTTTCCAGTCCTACATTTCAGTAATTTCGGCAGCACCCTCTAGCCAAATTACATATTCCTACATATTCGACCACATTCCTAATTTCCCGCCTTTTTTGGGGGGGGGGGACTTCGTTTGGCTGCTGCCCTTAGATACTTGCTCTTTTGGGATCGGCCTGGACATCAAGCTTCATCCAACCCTCGCTACCCAGGGGTTAAAATCCCTAGGACTCAGAGTCCACCGAGCTCCCGGCCCTCTCCCCGGACAGCAAGCCAAACATGCTCTTTCTGTTTTAATTTTAATCAGGAAGTGTGAACTAGTGAAATTATGTTTAGATATAAACAAATTTCAAGAGGAGCACGGACGAATGATTAACCACAGCTGACGCCTCGTTCCCTAATTAAGCTAAGAGATCCTTTAAATAGAGACTTTCCTTCTCCGGCATCTCGTTTTTTGCATCCCTCCATCGCCCCTTTCACCATCTCTATTATTTTAGATCTAAAGCATACCGGAACAAGAAACAATCTTCATCGGAGATCAGATCACCTGGTCAAACTCCACGGATAGATCACCAAAACCTAATACACCCGGATTCATTATAAATCCTTTATTCTGTCAAACATGAGATTTAATAAATTTGGAGATTACTGTAAGTGTAGGATGTCCGGCCAGAGGAGAACTGGCCCCAACTGAGCCTGGGTTATCAGGTTTTTGTTTTCTCCATTCCTGGAGGATGGAGTTTTGGTTCCTTGCCAGTGTCGCTTTTTGCTTGCATATTTGGGGACACCTAATTTCTAGTGATTTCATTGCCACTTACAGAGACCGTCTTTGCATTTAAACCATAAACTCTAATACTTATTCTGACTTTAGATGTTTGCCTCAGTTTGTATCATTAATCTCCATTTAAGTCTTCGATACATAGATCTCACCTTCCTCCCGGGGGGAAGGGGGGCATTCTGGAAACATGCTCTTTCTATTTTAATTTTAATGAAGTGTGAATTAGTGAAATTAAATAAAAGAGAACACACACACAACTAAACACATGAGAACTTCTTGGTAATGAAAAAAACGAATGAATGAAATTTTGTATTTTTTATTTTAAATGAGACCTTTTTAGTGCTGTTTAATGAGGTCTAAGATACACATTATATTATTTCCTGCTTTATTGGGTGTTTGCAGCAAACAATGTCAATTTTAGCAATTAAACAAAACCAATAACATAATCTGAGATACCCAGAAATATATATTATGCATGTCCTCTCTTACACACAAACATAGTAAAATATAAACATAGTAAGATGTTGCATAAAATAAACAATACAGTAAAATACAAAATCTTCAAAACAACAGGATATATTACTTTTTTGCAGTGGTATCTTGGCTGCAAATACTTTTTTCGTTATCAGGCACAAGCATTCAGGACCTGAATACTAAAGGGGACAGATTTCTTCCCCAATTATTTCTGTACTAGTCATAATATTTTTGTGTAAACAAAACTGTATAACAGACAGAACAACTATAAAATCAATGATAATAAATAATAAGATGAATAAAATAAAGTCTTAAAAAGAGTGGGTTTCTTGTATCACAAAGTATGGTATATTTAAAGTATTTCTTAAAATATATCCCACAAGCTGTGAGATGGACAGACAGAACATTTTATTCTATATCATTCTGGGTCACAAAAACATGAACGTGTGTATTTGTTAGATGATGGTTACAGAGGCACATTCAAGCCAATCATAATTAGCAACTGAAATATACACAAGCTGTGTGGACATATCAGTCACAGATTTAAAAAGAGTGTGGATGTAGTAACAGATGACTGGAGAAAGGTATCCGTAGATGGAGAAATATGCCAGCAGGTGACCACTTGAACATAAAAAAAAAGTTTTGATGTACACAGAATTTAATACAGAAACTCTATGACTAAAAAATAAATGTGTGACAAAAAATCTGCTTACCAAAGTGTTCAAATTATCCAATTCCTGCAAGGGAAGAATAATGTAAATACTGTAACATTCTTGAATGTCTTTAGCTTTAGTAAAAGCTTCATATACATCCAGCTCATTTAAAGCCTTTTGCAAAAATCTACAAAAAGGGTGTTACCTAAATCAGATGATTAACTTGTGACTCGTGTTCGATCCCACTCTGTCCTTTTGACTGTAAAAAAAAAAAAAAGAAAGAAAGAAAGAAAACCATCACTGAGTGTATTCTGAAGGCTTAATGCTACCATCACTGATGAAGCTGCTCTTATAAGAGACAACAAAGATTCAAAATATTGCACAAATAAAATTATACTAATATTAAACTTATTCTTATATTTTATATTTTACTTAGTAATGCCATAAAAGATGCATTTGCCATGTAAGCAAATTAAGGATTTAAATTTTAAGTAAATAATCCACAAAAAATAATAATCCATAATAATCTTCCTCCAATAAAATGCTGTGTTATTCTTTAACATTAAAACTTGTTTAGAGCTCTTTTGGAGTGTTTTAATTTTTCAACTGTATTTTTCATAGATGACTCATATTTTAGCCAGAAGAATTGGTTTAAAGTTAAACCAAGCCAACTTACCCGAATACAAAATAACAGCTTTTAGTTTCATACAAACTCACAAATTAACACTTAGAAAAATTTACCTTCCTGTACATGTAATAGACCGTGAAGAGTAAAATGATATTCAGCAGGAGTGACACAACCAGGAGTCCAGAAGTAGCTTGAAGGGGAAAAGAAAATCAGTTTTAATAGAGATTTGTAGAAAGAGAGAAGACTTAATTGGTCAGAAAGACCCACAGATCTGACACTTACCCCACTGATTGCCATCTTTAACTGTAATAAAAGGGAAAACCGTACAAAAACATGAGATATAGCAGCCAGTGTCAACTTAAAAAATAATATAGTTGCATATATGGCAAAATGGCTTGTCATTGTGATGAAAGAAATCATATTAGTTTTAATTAGTAGCTATGCACAAAATGATTAGTAATTAGTAAAAGCCTATTCAAGCATTTGTGCTAACTGCCATACCTCATCAGCTAATCATCAGCAAGTCAGTACGTATGAGTACATGGGCTTCAGAATGACGAATAAATGTTGAGTTTAATTATTCAGTGATTGTTTGAATTAGTATTTCACAAACAGATGGGAATAGTGCAAATAGCAACAACAACAAAAGGGAAAGGGCAGCATTTTTTGTGAGGATCTTCTTAGCTTTTCTGAATGCATACTATGTCAGACGGCCGCTGAAAATGCCTATGCGTGCAAGCTGAAGGTACCACGCTGCTTACTACAGATGAAGCTGCTCTTGCAAGAGACAAACTTACTGATGGTTTCTATACGTGACGGTGGATCTGCTGTCAAATCTACAAAATATTGCATACTCATATTAAAAAACAAACAAACAAGCAAAAACAACAACAGTAAAAGTATGCGATATAAATCTGATGACCACATATAATCAGAAATCAAGGATATTTCCAGTTACATTTATTTTGGTTTCTTTAACTCTTACCAAGAACTATGATTTAATGCTCAGCGTATTACAAGCAAATACTATTAATTCAAGAAGATTAATGGGATCCTTACTTCTGGTGGCAGTGATACTTTCAGGAGCAGTGCTGACCACTGTTGGTAAAGATGTTATGCCTATGTGATTAGAAAACGGGGTTTGATGTCAAAAAAGCCTGATTAACGAGGCAGATAAAGTACTGTAAACTGTGTTGATGTAAATATAAAATACAATATTGAATTTGCTTACTTTCATTATTTGTGGTGACTAAACTGACTGTCGTTGAAATAGCTGTGCCTGATTAATTAGAAAACATATCATATTACACTTCGCTTCAAAAGACCAATACAGCTATAATACCACGCATGTGTACAGAAAGTGGATATATGGGCCAAACGTGAATAGGACAGTTTTCTTTTCCCTTCCATTATTGTCAGTTTCACATCTGCTTCAACGGGGAAAAAAACCCAGACGTTCTTGTCAAAGGGAGATACTTTGTTTGTTGTCGCTATTTATTAATAATTAGATCGGTTTAGTAGGGGATATTTCATTAAAATAGTTAGATCTGACAATTTGTTATCAATAATTTTATAACAGTTATGTTTGAATGTAGCTGAAGAAATGATATTTTTTCATTGTCAATACTTGTGAATGGCAGTGAAAATATCTGTTTGAGGTATGAAAGAAACAGAGTTAGCTTACTGAATTCAGAAGTTGGGCTCATCGTTGTTATAGGTGCACCTGCGTGATACAAAACATGATATATTACAAAAAGTTTCAGCAGATTAAAGAAACTATTTGTGTACTACAACACTCAGGCGTGAATGTGTACTGTGTGTCAAACTACCAGACCAATTCCATTACTCAACATTTATAATCATCTATTGTTTAAACAAGTAAATATTTAACTTTTTGTCAGCTTAGTTACAGCTTACCTTTTTTTTTTTACAAAGAATAAAAGGTACATCATGAATGTAATGCAAGTGAGATAATGTCAAATAACGTACTCTTTGAGGGACACTTCAGGTCTAAGTAGAAAAGAGAGAGAGAGAGCAAAATGTGCATCTTCAAACATGTATTATTCGTAACACTCTGCAAACCACTTCATGTAATTTAGCTTGTTTGTTTATTAAATATTCTGGTTAATTCGATGCCTTCAGCTTGCCAAAGATTTATGTTGGTCATTGTTTATATAATGGATAAATTAGGTAATGGCAAGACTAAAGAAAAAAAATAAATGATGAAATGTTAAATGTCAATACCTGATACTGATCCATCACAAGAACTATTATACATATTGCCGAAAGTGGCTGTGTCAATGGCTTGTACAGTGTAAGCCTCTGTGCAGTTGAGTTTTTCACAAAACTCTTCAAATTTTGCATGTAGCTGTAAAGAGAAACAGGGAAACCATGCAATCAGAACAAATTTCATATTTGAAGCAGAATGACAGAATCTGATAAGAGTAAACAGCATACTCACATTACGTAGCATTATATAGAAAGTTATTGTGACATTTAAGTTTTTATTATCCTTGTTGTTTGTCCAGTATGCACACAGGGTATTAAATACTGACAGAAGCTCAAGTTCCTGTAAAAAAAAAAGTCATAACATAACTATTATTAATTATTAACTTCAATTATTTAAAGGGTTAGCTCACCCCAAAACCTTCAATCATCTTCAGAACACAAATTAAGATATGTTTAATGATATCAGAGAGCCACCTGAAATCATCTGTAAAACAGTCCATGTGACATCAGTGGATCATCCTCAGTTTAGCAATGCTAGAAGAATGCTTATTTTGACCAAAGAAAACAAAAATAACAATTTACTTAACTATTCTTCTCCCGTGACTTATGTCTTCTGACATTTTAGAGAGTATCACAATCTTATATAGCTCATACAGAGGCTTTAATGTATTTGACTTAACCAGCCTTGTTTACACCAAGGGGATAGCACACACTTGTCCTTAATATGCCGTTGTTTACACTTAGGGGAAAACATACAAATGCATTATAATGCGTCTAAAATGGAGGAAGACGCAAGTCACTGGAGCAGAATAGCTGAGTACATTTTTTTTGGTTTTGTTTTTTTAGCACAAAAAAACTGAAAGTTGTTGTCACTGAAGTTGAGCCACTGATGTCACATGGTCTGTTGTACCAGTATTTTTTACTACATTTCTGGACCTGGGATCATTTCAGATGGCTCTCTAAGTTCATCAAAAAATGTATTTGTGTTCAAAAGATAAACAAAGGTCTTTTGGGTTTGGAAAGACATGAGGGTGAGTAATTAATGACAGAATTTTTATTTTTTGGGTATATATAGTGGGTATGGAAAGTTTTCAAAGCTTGAAATAGGCTTTCCTAATCAAGTCCAATCAAACACCGTATAATCAAACACAGCTGGACGCAAATAAAGGTGTAGAACCATCTCAAGGACAGCACCTGAGTTAAATATAAGAGTGTCACAGCAATACTTAGGACTATGTGATATTTCAGTTGTTGATTTTTTTATAAATTTGCAAAAATGTCAACAATTCTGTTTTTCTGTCAATATGGGGTGCTGTGCGTACATTAATGAGGGGGAAACATTACTTAACAAATAGCTGAAATATAACAAAGAGTGAGAAATTTACAAGGGTCTAAATACTTTCCGTACCCACTGTATATATATCTCAATATATATATATATATATATATATAGTCTATTTCTGTACAATACATTTGGGGTGTGAAAAAACATTTTTAACAAGCCAATACTTATAAAAATGCTTTATACAACTACTACTAATAACAATGTTAAAAGTAAATAAAAGCCACCTTATGTACTTTGTTCTTACCTTTGTTTTAGGAGAGAACACCTTTACGTAAAACACGTGCTCTTTTAACAACATCTCATCCTATGTGGATTTAACATGTACATATTTAGAGGATCATTTACAGTCAGTATACATAATCAAATATAAAATACAGTAGCACTTTATTTTAAAGTCATAGTCAACATATGCAATTACTAATACTATTACTAATACAATTACTAATAACAAACAAAAAAAAAGTTACGTGATTATAATGTCATTTTGTATAATTTTAAATCGGTTTATTTTTACAATATTGATTAAAAATTATTCTGATTATTATACTTAAATACATAAAATATTGACTTGAGGGTAACATTTCACAATATTATTATTTAACACTGGTTAATGCATGCATAGGTAGAATAAAAATGCTAAGTAACACATTGGTCACACTATTAAGTATACTTTGTTAAAGCTAGTAAATAAAAATACAACTGTTCATTTATTAAATTATGTTAGCTCAAGTTCATTAAATAGTATTAACAAATACAACTTTTGATTTTAATAATGTATTTAAACATTTAGGAGACATAAATCTTATTATAGAGAGCTGGTTGTCAGGGAATAAAAACATTTGACCTGAACATTACCATTGAGTAATTACAATTAAATGTTTCATAAAGCTATGGAAAAGTTTAGATAAGATATGTAACATGACTTAAAAGAAAAACAGCAGTAACCTGGTTTAAGTAAAACACTTATTTTTGCAAGATGCTTTTTCAAATAAAAAATTCATAAAGTCTATGAAAGACAACAAGCCCCAGATTGAGTGATATGGGCAGAAAATCACAAAAAACAGTGAAGGATGGACTCACCAGGTGTGCCCTAATGTCTTGTTCCATACATTCGGACTGGACATGGTAAACATGGTTGATGAATGAAATGGCCTATAAAAGAAATGTTGAAAAATCAATCAAAATCATTCATTTAAAATAGTTCATCTTATGTTATGTATCTTATTAGATTACTTCTTATAAAACAGATAACATGGGCTTTCTACAACAAGGTACAGTATAAACTGTAGCCACACAACACTCACTGACAAAGGCTGATTATAACTCACAGTGATCAATATCCAGACTTTCCCACTCATTACGGTGCTTTGTTAACCATCAGAGGTTAGCTCCATAAGCCACGGCACTTTTCCTTGCTGGGTGTATAATATAGGGAACAAAGAAGAGACCGAAAGAGAAAGTATTTGTGAAAAGACAACACCAGTGTGAGATCATAACATTAAACAGCAATATTTCTTAAGTGCTGTCACAAAAATGGGTATTTAATCACTACACTCAAAAATACATTAGCCCTCGTTGAGATAGATAAAAGATAAAATCGACATTTCTGCTTTATCCAGACAAATAGACTGCATCTATTATGTCATCCTGGCTAATGGATCCACCAACACAAATGTGCTGCACGCGCACACACAAATAAAGAAAATTAATCAGTGGCCTTCATTAGGCTTTAATTTCAAAAGGGATGGTTCATCCAAAAATGAACACCTTTTGAGCGGTACATAATCTAATCCTATCCTAGGTTTCAGACATGTAAATACACTTACGTACTAGTAAAAACAATGCATTTAGAGATTGTAAAACACACACGGATGTTTAAGGACGTAATGACAATGCATTCAATTACAATTTGCCTACATGTTCCATCAGATACACATAGTGAAAGTAACTATAAAGCCACTCACTTACATGTAATTCGGGAGAAATCCGACACAACTCTCTTTGATTTAGATTTTTTTTAACTTCCCTGTCAGCCGATGCAAGCCATTCTAAATGAGACACTACAGGGTCAAGTTGAGCCGCCTAGCCGGGTGGTGCAGACACAACAAAAAAAACAACAACAAACACAACAAACTCTCTCTCAACATGGAGAAGAGATTGTTGTTGATTTAAGGAGAGTGCACAGTCAAGATGCTCCTCTGACTATCAATGCGATTGTGGAGAGATTAAGAAACACAAAGTTACTGAGTATGCACATCTAAGAGGCCCCTTTCTAGACTAACAACAAAAAAGCACTGTCTAAAAGCACAACAGTGTCTGTACTGTAAAGAGCTAGAGCCCCGACCACCATAATGTGCAAACTTCCACAGAGGCGCCAACGACAGCATTCTGACAAGGTCCATCACTGTGTTGTATTACGCATCCTCCCGTAAGATCCTCCAACACATAGAGAGAGCAACTGAGAAGATCTTTGTGTCTCTTTCTCCTCTCTCCAGGACATATACAGCACCAGCCTGACACATGTCACCCGCTACGTGCGCATGGCACTCCACATGTCACCGCTAAGTATGCATGGCACTCCACATGTCACCCGCTACGTGCGCATTGCACTCCACATGTCACCCC
>JAUCMT010000068.1:8125802-8136340 GCA_032357475.1 Enteromius thamalakanensis
TTTCGGACAAAGCCCCTTATCTCAATGAAATTATTACTGACAATAAGCTTGACATCTTTCTCCTCACTGAAACTTGGAAAGCTCCGGCTGATTTTCTTCAATTAAATCTTCTTTCACGTGATTTATATAAATATCTCGCCCGACCTCAACTTAATGGCAAAGGGGATGGTCTTGCTGTTATTTACAGAGGAAATCTTCAACTAAAACAACTTGATTTTCACAACACCAATTCGTTTGAATACATGGTATTAAAAAATTACTGTCTCACAATTATCTTATTCTATCGCCCTCCTAAAGCTCTGTCCAACTTTTTCTCGGAACCCAATACAAATATACAGTGCCTTGCAAAATTATTCATACCCCTCCATACGCCATAATGCTAAAGCAAAACAAACAGGGTTAAAACAGGGTTTTAACATATTTCCAAATTTATAAAAAAAAAAAATAATAATTCAATCATCCCATTGTATGAGTTTTCATGCTCTTAACTGGGAAAGATTAAATTTAGCTGCCAGTAACGCTCTGAAACAGGTTTGAACCAAAACACACATCTGTGGAAAAGTTCAGAAAAAATAAAAAAAAAGGATACCAGGTACTTCTCATGTAGAGTACCATCTCAAAAGTACAGTGTGCTGCTAGCAACCTCATGCTTTGGGGCTTTTTTGGGGGATTATTACAAGAAAAAACTCAGTGCCCCAAAATATTGAGATACTGCCTTGTCTTGAGCATACAGAACTTTAGACAGGGCAGAAAGTTCACCTATCAACAGGACACTGAACCTGGGTCTAAACCCAGTCAAACATTTTTGGAGAAACCAGCACATGTGTATCTGTGCATCTGTTAAACATTAACAAAGCAGCAGCATAATAAAACAAAAAAAAATTGAGGGGTATAAATACTTTCACAAGACACTGTACTGCTTTAGTTTAGTTTCGAGTATATTTTCATTTTGGGAGGAGTATCCTTTTAAGAGTTCTTAAAGGTTAAAAAAAAAGACTTCAAGTGAATTGTTATCTACTGTTCATTGTGTTGAGCATGTCCCAGTCATCATGTAAAGGAAATTTATTTATTTACTTTAAACAGTAAGGTCCCACTAAGATAAAGAAAAATTTTTCAGGTAGTCCTGCTCGAGAATACATTTCCTACTTTGATTTCCTAGGAACACACACACAAGGAAATTGTGTTGAAACGCACACACTAAACACCAAAAATCCCTAATATTTATTTGGAAATGAACTACTGACTCTGATAAGAGGCTGAAGATTCCAGAATGAACGGACACATTTTAGACCTTCCAAGTACCTCAGGGAAGAGCCAAAGTTAAGTACTGCTACAGCAATCATAATATTGCTATTAAAGAAATTATTAAATGCACAGAACGATTAATGATTAAATCTTTAAATAAAAAAGGCAAACGAACTGCACACATACATGAGCCAGTGCAACGTTCCTGAAGATATGAAACTAACATAAAGGTTTTCCTATAATACGGGAACGTCAGGTTACACTTAGATAAGACTGCCTGGCTGTAAACTGTAAAAAGTTGTGTAACTCTTATGTGCTGCACTGCATGAAACAAACACTTTTGAAAGCTTGGTGTACCAGTCAAAAATATGAAACTAATTACTAAACATTAAATAAATAAATACATGAATTACTAGGTTGTGATAACTAATTGATTAACTCACAAAACATAAAAATGCTTTATTAAAATGCTATTTAGATGTCGCATGTTTATATGAAGTTCAG
This sequence comes from Enteromius thamalakanensis, assembly GCA_032357475.1. Taxonomy (NCBI): domain Eukaryota; kingdom Metazoa; phylum Chordata; class Actinopteri; order Cypriniformes; family Cyprinidae; genus Enteromius; species Enteromius thamalakanensis. The sequence continues at coordinate 8,127,552 of JAUCMT010000068.1, forward strand.
CAATCTTTCACTGCGCATCAGAACTGTATTCTTTGGTTTTTCCTCATTTTTTTTCATGGCCTTTGTGTAACCACATAGTCCTATGGAACAGGAAGCCATGGCAGTATGCAGTACTTACAGGTACACTGCACCGTAAGTACTATTTAACAAGATTTATCTGTATGTAATTTTCATTCTTAAAACATTCTCAAATTATAGTTACTTTAGGAAAAAAGCACTGCTTTTCTCGTCCAAAAAGCCTAAAGTGGACATATGATTATTAAAACAGTAATGCATACACTTTCTGCCTGTTTGCAGTGACAGACAATCAACTGAAACTGATAAGGATAAGGAAATAGAGTTATGTTCCTCCTGCATCAGATGCACTTTGCTGTTGAATAGCATTAAATCTGTCAATAAATCTTCAAAACATTGTGAAAGTTGAGGGAGGTGAAGGAAGAAGGAAGAAGATGTTATTTATCTGTTTGTCTGTGTTTATGTGTGTACATGCATGGTTTGCAATCATGAAGATTGCATAAAAAACCTGATTTGGCATGTTTGATGAGGAACATAGAAAAGAGAAAAAGAGAAAGGCTTTCATCTTGCCTCCAACGGTATGTCCCAGCTCAAGCGTTGAGGAGGCAGTAACGGGCGCTCTATCTCTCCCTTGCAGTTCCCATCCGCTGTGTAACCCAAATGAAATGCATCTGTGGCCAGAGTAAACTGAAAGAGTGAAACATACAGTCTGAAAAAGCATTCAGCCCAGACAAAAAATTCTAAACACTCATAAGGTCACACATTTAATGCAAATGTCTGTATATGTGTGGAGGCATGATTCATCTGCAGAAAGCTACTGAGGAGGACAACAAATTGGTCTTTGTCCAAAAAGAACACCCACAGACACTTTAAATGTGTATTCTATTATCGGAGGCGTAAACATTTTAAATGACACAGGAAGTGGGCAGGTGATTAATATTGAAACCTGAACTATGACATTTAAGGCATAATGAGCATTACTGCTCTGAGACTCCCACACTTACCTCCCACAGGTGGGCCACAATAGGAGCATCGGCCCAAGAATGCTCTGCATTTAGCCCGTTCTTTCCATTCCTATATACCACGACAGAAAACGACTTATCAAACCACCTGAGGGAGGGAGGACAAAAGTCAAGCAATGTCCTGGACATGCAACATTTCTCAGTACAGACAAGTTATGCTGCTCTCCCACCTGTCATAGCATTTTCCGTGAAGGAGAGATTTGGCATAGCGGTCCAAGTTCACAGAGGGATTTTCCCCCATCATGCCTTCATCCTGATCATCTAGCGTGACAAAGAAGGCCGCTTTCTCAATACAGTCTAGTGAGCGCTTGTTTACTCCCGAGCTGAAGAACTGCTTTCTCACCTGAGCCCAGGGCTTCCTGAAAGGACAGAGACAAAGGCAATCAGTGCAAGGGCCACTCAAAACAAATACATATCTCATTAAAACTTCTTCATTGGACCATCAAAGAAAAGAAATTAAATGAAAAGATAAAAACTTCCTTGTAGACATCGGAATCTTGAGAACGTCAGAAGGTTATACTTGGCTTTGGATCAGAAAGAGATTACAATGCTTATTATCTATTGTTAAAATACTGTAAAGGTTCTAAAATTAGAATTTAAAAATAATTTTAAAATGTATAAAATGTTAACTAATAGGATTTTGTCTGACTCTTTTTGCAGAGGGCTTAAGAACAGGAGAAGCACAACTGGCATTATTTACTTTAGTAACAGTACTTTATTTTGTATTTTGTAATGTATTTTGGCAGTAATGTGGTATAATCATAAGAAATGCATTAAAGGAATAAGGGAATATAATTACAGTATTTATGTAACTAAAAAACGCATTTGTGAATTTATCCTACATATATTTAGACTACTGTTTTTCATAAAAATACCTAGAAACAGATACATTTTTACAAAGGTATTGATATGTTATAACTGTGGTTATTATTATCTAAACATACAGTATACTACTATGGAAGACCACTGGCTAATTTTAATAAAACTAAACAGTATAAAGACAACATAAAAGATTTGAGGCTTCCGGTTACGCCACCAAGAGGATGAAAGCCTGATTTTTAAGCTCCTCGACGGTTGTGCCAAATAACCATAATAAATTAGATTAAGTGACATCTTGTGAGTGTTCAATGCAGCAATGGAGAAAGCAGTTACTACTAGAAGTAGGACAACGCATATACCACGGAAAACGATCCTGAAATTATGTTTAAAAACCATTTTTGGGAGGAGCCCATACGAAAGATTAACCATGGCTGCCACCTCGTTATTACCTGATTAACCTATCAGAGCTAAGCAGTTTTGCTTTGAAATAGAGCAAACTCCCCTTCTCTGCATCCCTCCACCTCCCCTTTCTCCGCTTTTAGACCTCACCTTCCTCCAACCCTTGCTGTCTAGGGATTAAAGTCCCTAGGGCTTGGAGTCTGCCGAGCTCTTGGCCATCTCCCTGGACAGCATGCCAAACACACTTTTCTATTCGATTAATAATAAGGAAATGTGAACTCGTGAAACAAGGCATGGTAGTATAAGCAGCTCTCCGACACCATCTCCACATGGCAAATATGGCCCTAAACTTAGCCACATTGTGCGTTAATACCAAAACCCAACAACCCACAAGCCAAGCCATGCTCAATTGTAGTCAAATTCGGCAGTTTTGGAACAAAGGAGGAAGTGCTCCGGAGAGCTTGGGAAAAAAGGAGGTGTTTTACAAGATGGCCGTTTCTATGTTGATCACGATTTCCACCTGAAGTGCCTTAAAAAACGAGGGGAATATGTCGAACCAGGAAAGTGTTAAAGGAAAAACAATTGAAGTTCTGGCCCCTGTAGCCAGCAAGTATGCAAGTTTTTTACGATGACTACACTAGGTGGTATCAGGACACTGCAACAAGGGATAATAACTACCACGGGTTCTGTGGAAGTTGAACGTGTTAGTAAACAAAGAAGATTATAAATAAGAATACCATTAAAAGTACTATGTTTAATAATGGAAATTGAACCCAGCTAAGAGAAGCCAAATATTGTTAAAAATGAAAAGGGGAAAATTCAGGGATTGTACTCCTACAAGAGACACACCTTACAACAGGAGAAAGAAAATGGGATTTTTTTAAGGTGTATTATTCCTCTTATAAGACAGGCCATAGAAGGTGGGGAAGCACTCTAAATATCACAAAAAATACTATTTGAACAACTCTCTGAAAATTCAGATGAGGAAGAGAGATACATTATAGTTACTGGAAAAATAGAAGACATTATAATGTCAGCATGCAATATTTATAACCGGAACATTGAAACTCGAGGAGCCAAATTCCAAAAAGAGGCCTCAAGACAACAGGAAGTCATAAATCAGCCCATTATACCCTGTTGCCTACCTCTCGCAAGCAGATTAATAAGACATTGTCACAGGACAGCGTGCAACATTAACACAAAAGAACACATATTGAGAATCCCACCTCAGGAAGGAGATATTGGCCAAATAACCAAGATAATGGTCAAAGACACACGACATCATTATCATAATCGTTTTTCACTGTTGTTGAGATTCATACCCTGATTCTTGTGTGTGTGTGTGTGTGTGTGTGTGTTTTGTAGCAGAACAGATTGAAAGAAATCCTTCCAAAGTTCAAAGGAAAAATAAAAACAGAAAGCTGTTGTAATCAATAAACAAAAAATTAACTCAGAGCTTAAACTTTAAATGAGCGATTCAGATCATATAGTCACTATGTTACACCATAATCACCATCATCTGATGACTTTTACTCTTTGCTTGTCTGTCTGTTATAACTCAGCAGTCAAACATAATCTAAGGTTAAAAAGTCAAGGGTCAAGAGAACAACTAAAGTTAACACTGACTACTAAAATGTTGACAATGTCTTCAATAATGGTCAATCGCCACTTAAATGATCACATAATCATCTCATTAACTTTAACACTGCTTCACTGTTACTTTTTTAACACTCTGAGTGTGGATTATATAAACACTGCGTTGATTTACTGTGTAGGTGTAGCATCCTGCATGACCACTGACAAAATATTATTTAAAAAGCAATTAATTACACTGAGCTTCCGTTTGTAAAAAACTCTAGAATGACTCACATCTAGGTCACAATTCAGCAAGGAATTAGTAATGTATTAAAGTAATCATTATGTGCTTAAACTGCTCCAAGAGTCTTTCAACTAAATAACAGATATTATGCCTTTTCAAATAAACTGAAAGACAGAAGTGTAAGGAATGGATCTTAATAGTCAACACACGGACAAGTGTCGATTAATGTCTGAATTATTTATCTCTAACTAAAGTGCACAGACATAATGTGAATGGCTGCTCTTCTTTAAACCTGCTGTATATAGCAGTTACAGACTAGCGTCAGAGCATGAAAGGAAATACAGAGAGCATAAGATTGCTTCCGTTGCAAGTACAGTTTCTTGCATTGAAGCCAAAGTTATTTCATTTATAATGTAGTGCACAGCATCCTCGCATTTCCCGTCTGAGCGTGAAGCATAGGCCGTTACCCAGGCTTTTGTCATCTCTTTATTTTCCAACATGCATAGACCAAAAAAAACCCAGGGGCATTAAACAAAACTAAGTGGGTGCTTATCATGTCATCTCTCTCGCTGCTGCTCTCCTCGGGGTTAAGCCACTGATGATCTGCAAACCTCTTTGATGTACATCTGTATAGAGACCCAAACACTTGAACCCAGTCATTTAAGTCAATGCGAAATGGCACTCGCAAACTGCTTTACTTTAAATAAACAAAAAGATAGGATATTTTATCCATTTTATCTTTTAAAACTAAATTGGGGGGTGTCGGGGTTCAGTTACTTTTTTGAGAAGCCCAAGCAGTGTCTGTGATTTTAGCAGAAAATCTCAGAGGTTATTTAATTAGAAAGGTGCTATTGGGACAATATTGGTGTCCAAAAAACATCAGTGTTTGTCTAAGAGAAGATTCAGTCTGTAGTTGTTTTTAGACACACTCCAGGGTTGTGTAGAAATAGCAGCTTCTATTCTGATCACTTCATAGATTCGATTTTTTGGAAAAGTTTTAAATGATAAAAGTAAGCAAGAGAATAATGACATCATTTATAAGTGTAATTGCTGTGAATAGGTATATAATAGTTCTTAACTAAAAGGTTTAAATGAAATATGGTGAGAGAGTTTTTCTGAGGGAAAAGACTAAAGCCTGGTGGAAGTTCACAGTGTTTACAGAAAATCCTGTAGTTAATGGATTAACTGATTCATTTACTTTCAAAAACAAATGAACTTAATAAGTGAACATTATGCAGTTAATAAGTGCAGTATTCACATTAGCTGGTGCTGTGACAGTACAGCTGTTAAAATATATCAGGCTGCTATTATACACATGCGTTATAGCACTAATATTAAAACTTTGTAAAAAACAATACAGTAAAAAATACAGTAAATTATCATCATTTGTGTATAAAAAAAGTCCTCTAGTCGTCAAGGAAATATGACTGAAGCACTATTCAGCTTGAAGATCCAGGAACTGCTATCATTAAGCGTAAAAAACATACAAAAAAAACCTTACTAAAACAGATAGTTAGGACAGACCTTCTAGAGTCAGCACATAATTATTCTATAATATGGCAAAATTAAATTCAAAATCATACATGAAGAAATGCGTATGCTCAAGTCTAAACCAATAAGATTTGCTATGTTATAAACCAGAATTGCGGGTGTGTAGGGTGCACCCTCTGCTGGACAGCAAACACAGAAATACATTTCCTGAGAATCTGACCTGTTTCCTGCTGTCAGTGCTCCTAGTTTGTCTTCTCCTGGACATGGAGGTGAGGGATCATCCAAGATCCTTTGAATCTGGTACTGGATCTCTCTGGGTGACAGCAGGCGTCCTGCTCGGTAAACCCATAACCTAAAATACCTGCCCCGGTGGTACACAGCGACAAACTCACTGTCCTGCCAATGCTGCAGCACATCTAAGAGATCAAGAGACTATGTCAAGGACATGAGATCACTTTTTATGTGTATTGGTGTGTGTGTGTCTGTGTGTGTACCGGTCTCCTCTCCCGGCGTGCGTGTGGTGTTAAACATGCGTTCACACTGAGCTGCACACAGCGGTATGACGGTACCAGGAATACGACTCTAGGTGAACCAGAGCACAGGATCTCAAAGATTATTCTCAACACGACACTGGTTTACAACTGATTTATAATTTATATTTTGTATACATATTAGACACATAGAAAAAAAAATAGGGTCAATCAGTGAGTTATGAATCATTCGAAAAATACGTAATCATGTACTCCATAAAAAGTTAATTATAGTCTTCATTTATTCTAATTACAAGTATTAAATTTTTGTAATCTGATTATGTAATCAAGATTCCTATCCAGCTACCTGTCACTTACAGGATTGAGCTCCTCTCTATTCACTTTGCGGCGGTACAGAAACAGGGCTGTGATGGTATTCCCAGCTCGAGCTGCCTGATTAGCCGTGGGTGACACATACAGGAAATCCTGTGAAACATACAGGAAATTCCGAATAGTCAGACTACAAATTTTGAGACATTGACAGCATCCACAGAGGGTGAGACCTTCCTTTTTTTATTTATATAGCATTAGGTTATTGACAGACAGCATTAAGTGGCAGTTACCAAGGGTGCATCCTCACATACCATGCCATAATAGTTACTGTTGACCATAATGGGACTCCGGCTCCGGAGGTAAACATACTCTTCCCACCAGTCACTAACCTGAAAGATTTTTAAAAAAAATTAACATTCTGACTCTAAATAAGCCATGTTAAATAATCCTAATTAAATATCTACGATAAAACAAAATAACTTTATTACAAATTAAAGCTCTCCAAAGTATCTTTATAATATTGCTGTGTTCATCTGATACACAAACACACAGTTTACATAATCATACAGTTGGCTATGAGAGTATTAGTGCATTGATTTAAAAAATTAAACATGGATATTATAACCTTTTCCCCTTTTTTTGCCTCTGTCTCAACTGTTTTGGAGTTTGCAGCTATGAAAATCAAAATCTGTTCACATTTACAAAATACATTCACAACTTCTGTGTAATTGGGGTTGTACTTTATTTTAATCAGCTATAGTACTGTATGTGATCACATGCTCATGATAACTAAGACAGAGGATAGTTATGACATTGACACGGATAATTGCTCAGAATTGTTGGCACGTACATAGTTTGTGGCCCACAGCGCTTTAAGTTTGAGGTATTTTTGTAGGCGGTTACCCAGACTTTTCTCAAACTCAGCAGCCAGTCTTGTCATTCGCTGAAAACCAGCCATATCCAGCAGAGGCTTCACTGACTCGAGATACTAAAACAGAAAGTTAAGATTAATTATTTGAGATAGTATTCACTAGTAACTTACAATCCCCAAACATTCAAGACCCCCTTCCCTCCAGACTTTCCATTAGTCTTTGCTTCCCAGCAAGCACAGATCCATGCACATAATCTAATCTACATCGTATTGACTCACTCTTTCCAAAGTGTCTTTAATAGGAGGCACAGGCAGGTGTGGTAATGATGTCTGATAGCTGTACAGTAATGGCTTTCTACTAGACAGCAACCTAACTAGGGTCTGAAAAGGAAAACAAGAGTGAGATAGAGTCAAAAAGCAAAATATGAGTACTCTGCTTTTACAGGAATAAGGTCAGTAGGTCAATCTACACAATAAAAATTGTACACAGGATATTAAAATTCTAGTTTATCCTGTTTCATATTTTCACAAGTTTTAATATATATTTTCAGTAAGAAATTGACTAAAATTTCCACCCAAACAATGTATTTTTTTTTGCAACTTAAGACTGGTTTTGTGGTCCAGGGTCACATATTATTGCAACGTTACATAACTATTTTGATAAATTCAATTTCAATGACATCCTTCCGCCAACAAAAAAAGAAGCTGGACATAAGGAGCTTTTTTTCAAAGAAAAGTGTAAGTCACTTCAAGTTCGCTAGTGAATCCATCAAAGTCCATCAAATTAACGACAACAGGTAAGAAATTGATATGCTACATACTAATTGTATAATGTGGTGTATTTCTAAGGAATCTGGTCCACCTGTAGTGAGCAGCAGGGAGAGCATCAGTGAAAGTGACAACAATGAAGAACAGTGTAGTAGTGGAGATATTCTGCATACTACAAATAAGCCAAACCAGCCTAACGCCAAATCCATCCCTGTTCAAACATTGTCCAAAAGGGTCCTCCATTTTCAGGAAAGGTGGTACAAAGAATATCCATGGCTTCATTATAGCCCCACAGTTAAAAGGGAATTCTCTGTTTTTACTGTGTGAAAATATATACCATACAGCAACGTACTGATTTGAACGCCATCAAAATACTAAATCCCATCATCATGCAGTCACAGTTAGTTGTCAAGAAGCAGTCCTAATAAATACACACCTCTAAACTGCCTGGTCAAAACAACAGGAAAATGCTAGACACTGCTTACAAATTATTGTTGGTGCAGTACAGTATCTTACTAGGCAGGGTTTGGCACTGCGTAGGTCATGACAAAGACGATTGTAACCTATTTCAATATTTAAAAATATAAAGCCAACGATGATGTCTGTCTTTCTGACTGGCTATGCCACTGTCATGACTATACCTCTCAGTCTCCACAAGTGCAAAATGAGATTTTGCAGATGCTGATATTGTTTAAAGTATATATCTGTACAGAAATTATTGAAATGATTGCAATTTTTGTCAAAGTACTAACCGCCCAGACTTTGGTCTTGGTAGAAATGCG
>JAUCMT010000068.1:8136440-8155617 GCA_032357475.1 Enteromius thamalakanensis
GTGGCGCCCCCCACGTGACAAGAAAAAATGCCGCTCAGGGCGGCTGCCCTGTTCGCCCGTGCCTAGAACCGCCACTGATATAAAGTCTATTTTGCTGTATCACTTTACATTTGCAAACATTTATTTTGCCATTAATTAATCCAGTACAACAGCCAGTGCTTCACACAGAGATCTGATCTGATCAACATAAATCTGACTGGAATTAAATGAAAAGACAGAAAAAAAACAGAGACAGACTAGATCCAATTGATGCTTCAAGAGACTTACCAGCAAAGCACTGTTAAAAGTTTTAGGCACTTGTGTAAAAATACTGAAAAATCAGGATGCTGCCAAAAAAATGAATAGATTTTCTTTATCAATTAACTTCTACAGCTTTTTGAAGCATCTCTTAGACGTTGCCACAGTTCTGGATTTAGTCTGTCTCAGTTTTTTCTGTTACTATATATATAGAGAGAGAAAAGAGAGAGAGAGAAATTCTGTATATATTAGAACATGAATACTTGTTAACAATGTAATTAAGAAACATAATGGCACACAATTTTTTTGTATTGTTTATTGTTCTTTATCACAGGCAATAATAATAGTGCACTTTCATTTTTTTAATTATAACACAGACATTTATTTTCTCATCATTATTTTTTTCCCTCCAATTTAATGACTTGCATTTCTTACGAAAAAAGTTCCTACTGTGCGCGATGGGGAAGAAAGAGTACAGCTTTACAATCTTAAGAGGAGTTATCAGTAATGACGACAAAGATAATCGATAATCATCAGGTGAATATAGAATGGATAAAGAATGAAGATATGAGTAATATTTTCTGTTTACAATGAACAGAGACGGGGGGTGGGGGGTGAGCATACATTGGGGGCAGGCAGGGCAGGGTATGTATATAATGAGAGAAGAGGGAAGGGGGTGGTCTAAAGTATAATTCTATGATTGGGAGGCAGGAGCAGGACGAGGTATATAATGTATGGTAAATAAGTGAAGACTAACGATACATATGAAATGTGATACGTGTTCTGTATGTGTGAGGCGAGTAACAAAAACAGAATATCATTCAGTGCATACAGTGAGAGGGAAGAGGAGGAGGACAGGACGGACACGTAGAGCAGGAGAGTGTCATGAACACAGAGAAAGTATGTGGTGTGTATTTCACATTCACTCAGAGCTGGTGTCCAGACAGTCTGTACTTGCACACTCCCAGACGTACCCTGCCTGAGAACTAACAGAATTGAACATTGAACATCTTCAGGGTTTTGCTCTGGCGTTTCCTCTGCCTCTGCAAGTGACGGGGCATGTTTGAGAACGCACATGCTGACCGTTTTGTACATGTGGATTTAAGGCATTTGGAGTGTACTAAACATAAGAACGTACCCCGTATAATATCTAACGACCGATGCACCTAAACATTCAACAGTAGTGAAATATATTCAATGTGCTGTGAAAAAAATCAATCCAGGATGATGCAGGAGCTGCTCGATGACTGAACCGTCTGAAGCTTTGTCTTCCGCTATGCTATTTTTGGTGAGACGGTGGCAGAGGGAGGACCAGAGCAAAACCTTGCTTTGCATTTAGTGCTCCTTGCGTCAGGAAAAGAGTGGACTGAAGAGAGGGATGGAGAGGGGGAGAGAGAGAGAGAGAGAGAGAGAGAGGAGCATTATGGTCAGATTCTGGGCTTCAGGGCAGAGGCTCATTGGAGAAAGAGCTTTTAAGTGGATATTCAGGATCAGGTTCCCCCATTCACAAATGTAATGAGCTAAAAAGCCCCACTGATCCTGAGTCTGCACTTAAGAGAGCACTTCACCGATTCCCTTGGGGGGGCGAGGAAAGGGACAACTATTTGTTTGAATACAATTCTCTTTTAGGACAGTGCATTCCAGTTTCAAAGTCCAGTTATCATTCATTTTGTTTCATATTGTCAGTTTTGAGAAGAAGAGTCTTCTTGTGTCTGTGTGTGTGTGTGTGCATGTGTGAAAAAAGAATACTGCTCGCGTTTCGTACGAAGGGCTGGCCCGGTACGCACGAGTCCGAAACTTTGGGCTCTTGTCTGGGTAACATTCTCAAAGATGAAGAGTGAACACAGCGGGCCTTCTTCTCATTCCCTCTGTTTTGTTCCTCTGCTTCCATAAGGTTCACTTCAGTCTTTACGTCGTACATCCTGGAGGGTTTTGAAGTCTCTTCCCCGTGGGAGACGTCCAAGGCATGGAGCCGTTGCTTGGATGATTTTTCAAATTGTTCTCCAGCTTTCTCCTTTGTGAGTTTGCTTCTTTTGTATTGAAAATGAAATGGAAATGAGATAAGCGTAGCGTTTGAAGAGGTAAACGTAGGCTACCGAATGGTTTTTAAAAGGACATGTGCAGCATTGTTATAAAATATCTAGGAACAGATACAAATAGGAAGTTTTGCCTTTTTCTAAATTGCTAATTTTTCTACCCTTGTCATTTTGACTTTACCAGCCTCAACTCTAACCAAATAAATAAATAAATATGAACTGAAACAAATATCTTTAAATAAATTAAATAAAGTGTAAAATATTAATATTTTGGGGGTTTTTTGACATTCACTGGAAATATTTTACATCTCGGATCAAAAATATAATATAAATATTGAAACGGAAAGCAAAAAAAGACTTGTTTTGGGCTTCCACTGGAAGTTCTACCAGTAAGGTACGCTGCCTCTTTGATTGACACAAGGGAGTGACTGGCTATTTTGTTCCTCTTGTTCGGTCTCTGTGTGAACATGTCATAGGAAATCTAGATGCCTGTTTATCCCTCTGTGCCCTGCTTAGTGAGTGGGGTGGATCTGAGATACTTTCGGAACTGCAAAGTTTTGCAAATTTGACCAACTGTAGCTTTTAATGGGCAGCTCTCCACTGCATATCTGAGACTAACTGATTTTGGATCTACAACATATCACAGAGTCCAGGATCTACAACACAAGCTTAAACAATCAGTGTTTAACATAGCCTATATCTTCAACACGTAACATCTCGCTACAGGCAGAATCCCTCCTCAGTTCATTAAGGTATAGTCACATAGGACTTCTGTTACAAAATTTAGATCGATATCCCTTTACTTTTCTATATAGTCTTCTAGAAATCCAAGTGGTGTTAAGAATGAAGAACTTCCCACTTTTCCCACGATGTTTGCAAACAGCTCAATGTGATTTTTTGATGGATCATTGCTTATGAAAGTGAGGATGATGATGATAATGAGGATGATGATAAGTTTTGGAGACATTCTTTCCTGTCCCACTTGGTGTTTCTTCCTCCTAGTTTGTTGCCATTAGATCATTGGATGTCCACTGGATGTCAATCTCCTTGTTTATACTGTATGAAATAATTTATAGCTGGGGTTTACATTAAGAGATACATCTTGCTTCCATTTTTCAAATCTTTTGTTCCTAACACGAATAGTGATTTATTGTCAGATAATTATTTGCATGTAAGAGGACTTCCAGGGTAGGCTCCTGACTCTCCTATTGTCGCAGTTGGACCCATGGTTTGAGCTAGTGATGTGAAAATCAAGGCTGAATATACCTGTTGTTGTGTTCTGTGCAGATGGATAATGAGGGAGTCGTGTCTGGGGGGGAATCAAGAGCGGGTTTGTTCCCACCCGCTCCACAGCTTGTCTAATTAGTTCACTTAGGGTTGAGACTGGGTCCCATTTGAGGACAGGAGTCGAGTTTTATCCTTGCCGGACCCCTTTCTTTGTAGTACATTTGCACTACCACCAATACTGCTCCCTTCTCCTCGATCGCTGCGCTCTGCTCGCTCACCGCGATCACCTCCGCCCTCCGAGCGGCGAGAGTTCTGCCGGGTCGGTGTGCTGGGTGGGCGAGACGAAAGCCCGTTTTTCTCATCTGGAAGAAGAAAAACAGAAAACATGAGGGTTGGGAATAAAGACATTTTTGCTATTTTAAATAAAAATACACACAATTTTTTGTGAATTTATTTTAAATTCAAATTTTGATATAAGGTACATTAAAACGTAAAACCTTCAAAAATTCTAATACATAAAAGATCTATAAAGCCAAACTGAAAATGCAACAAATGAATTAGATTTTATATTTGGTATATTATAAAATGCAAAAGCTTTACATTTTCTCTTCATTGTGCATGAAAATGCCACTGGATATTTATTAAAAGATAAAGTATAACAATGAAACAATAAAAATAAATATTTTTTTATTATACCAGTTACCACAGTGAACTTAGCCTGTCCTAAAATATGAAAATGCTGAAACGTGCAATAATAGAGGAAAAACACATTTATAACATAACATATACTTCTAAGCAGCTATTTGCCGACAAGTAAGTATGTGCACTGCCAGGTTTAGCACTGCAGTTTGAAACATGAATGAAATGTCAGTTTTGCATTATTGTAACATTTCTATTTAAATGCTTATTGTGTATGATCATATGTTTTTGGGTGGAAGTGCATCGTGTCACATTCACCTGCAAGCGCCTGCACAGAGGGCTGGTCATGTGTACTGAGAAGCTGAGCTTGAATGGTCTCTACCACTCTTTTAAACCTGCGACTAGGACCTGGAAAACAACATCATCACATCTGTAGAAATGACAGCACATACAGACTCATGACACTGGCTCTCTCGTCTTTTTGAATACCTGATAATAAGGTAAAGGTGACGCTGTAGATGCCAGTCTCCCTCCTTCCCTCCCTTTCTCTCTCTTTCTCCCTCTCTCGTTCTCTCTCTCCCTCAGAGAAGGCGATGTCAACCTGAAATTTGACAGGTTTCTGGAAGACAGACGGACCTCCGGAGGACTTGTACTCCGCCCGGAAACTTGTCTGAGAGATGACACTGTGACTCAGGGAGGGAATCTAGAAGAGAGCAGAGATGTACATCAAAGTTTGAAGCCTCAGAAGAGAACGAACAAAGCTTATTTGAAGTGAAGAGGAAAAACCTAACATTAAAATGATACTAACTGATAGAAAGGCATGGACAATATCAGCCTTGATTGAGCTTAGTGGTTTGTCTCTGATCACCACAAAAATTTGCTCTTCCCTCTCCAGACTGATGAAATTTCCAAACCACGACTTCTTTGCCAGCCTGTAGAAAAAGTTGAAATTATATTTACACAAATACACTATATATATTTATATGATATAAATACATTATTGTTACTGTTTCTTGGTTCTCATTCTATACAGAATACACATTAGGTACGTTTTAACATCCTGAATGGATTATTTGGTTATATAAGAATGTTCTCTTTGAAAATAAAGAGTCGTCTCATCTGCCTTCATTCATTGAACTGTACACATTCAGGGAAAAGTAGGCAGATCTGTTTCAGAACAAACACCCTGAATCATAGGAGCAGGTTTTTGCAGTTTCAACACTGAACATATGACACATAGCATACATAAACTGCAGTAGTGTTAAAATTTGGTAATATTCAGTGTTTACTTTGCTAATAATTAGTAAATGACTTATACAACTCTAGTTTGTGTAAAATTCAACACTGAAAATGAAGACCAGTGGTTTTAAATGCTTCAAGTGAATTTAAATATCACATTATAATGTGCAATGTAATTTCAGTGTTATGAACAATTATAGTATATAATAGCACATACAGTATATTTCCATTTAAGTTTTTTTTTTTGCATTTAACTTTTTCATATACAGTGCATATAGATATTTATTTATTTTTCTTCCTTTATTTTTTATTTCTATTAAATTAAAGGTTGCAAGAGTTATTTAGATACATAGATAGATATATCGATATACATACTGATATATCTATATATCTATATATATTATATATGTACATACAGCGAGAGATATTGATATGTGTGTGTACTTGATTTTGTGGTTTACAGGGACAAAATATTGTTTAATGACATCAGTATGACAAAGGTATTACAATTTGAAAGTGGTTTATGAGAATACTGCTAAAAAAGAATAAGGCTAAAAAACATACTAAATGTTTTTTTGTTTTTTTTGAAAACCTAAAAATGCTGAAGATTTCCTATAAGTGATAGGTTTAAGTATAGTAAAAAAAACAATTCCAAATATGGAGAGTCCCCATATACCACAAAAAGCAACATGTCTGTGTGTACACACATATACACACACCCCTGTATAGTACTGTGCAAAGGTACGCCATAAGTATTTTCACCAATTAAACCCAATTATTTCTATATTTGCTGTAATGTGAAGGAAGTATCAGTTTATATTCTTTTTTGCCATTAATTGTAATAATCCAGTGAGATTTTTGTCTGACAACAGCCAGTGCACCACACAGAGATCTGATCTGATTAACATACGTCTGGCTACCTGAAAAACTACAGGGAAATATACCAAGGATGAAAGTGGTTTTAAACACAAAAAAGGGGTTACCCTTTTAACTAATATGTTAATTTATAAAATCTTTTTATGATATTATTTTTGGGAGCATCCTCATTTTACAGCATTTTTACAGTGCCTAAAACAGTGCTTTGCAGGCAGACTTCCTTGAAGCATCTTGTAGACGTTAACACAGTTCTTCTGGATTAAGTCTGTGTCAGTTTTCACTCTGTGTGGAGTGAATCTCACTGGATTATTACAATGAATGGCTAAATAAATGTTTGGAAATGTGAAGTGATATTTACTACTGAGACAGTGCAGCAAAAGATAGAAAAAACTAACATCAAAACAGTCGAACATACACTGTAAAAAATGGCCGTGAAATTAACGGTAAAAAACAGTGAAAACGTTACAGTAAAAACCTGTTAAATGGTTAATGAGAAATTCCTGTTAACAGGGAAAACCCGTAAACTGACATTCCCAGAATTCCCTGCATTGCATTTAAAATTGTGTTTGAATTTGATGTTTTTTTCTTTACAATAACTATGCTGTTTATTTTTTTTGTATCAGTTCTGTTTATTAGGGTTGTATGTTACATGCAATGTTGTTAAATTAATGCTTATTGCCTATTTTAGTTTAACAATTCTTACCAAGATAGTGTTAAGTGTTTGTGTGAATGAGACTGAGCTCCTTCTATATGTGTTACTATTTAAAAGCTGCTTGTGATGGGCTTTGGTTAATCATGTGACTTTCTCATCACCGCCTGAATTTGGTGTTAATCAGTGTATTTCAAAGATACTAAATAGATTTCACTACTTTAATAGGTTGGCATATTAACATTATATCAGTTATTACAGTTTCTTATTAGAAAGTATGATATTTAACTGTAAATTTAAAATAAAACGGAAAAACCAAAAATATTGAAATCGTATTTTTCACCGTTTTATTCTGGCAACCACAGCTGCCGTTTTTTACTGTAAATTTTACACACAAATTTGTTCACATTCAGTATATATTTTAAAACTATTTACATGTATTTGCCTATATTTAAATTCATATACTTTATATTATAAACAAATATATTACACTTAAACATAACCTACAATATTGTTATGAAATATATACATGCATGTGTGTGTGTGTATTTACATCCTGTACTACTGTGTGTGTTTACTGTATTCATTTGTATGTTTTAATACTGATTCATTCCTTACTAAATACTTACTCTGGGCTGGACTCTGGAGTTAAACTGGACATATCTTCTGATGTAGGAACTATTAAAAAACAAAAAAATTAAATGTAAAAACTGTTACAATGACATTCAGCTCAGGGACAGCACTGCGAAGGCGATGCTCCTCTCACCCTGCAGCCTTCGGCGGTGGAAGCGTGGCGAGCCCAGCAGGTTGTTCTTGAAGGAGTTGAGACGAGACCTCCAGTGGGCTGAACTGCTGGCAGCCATTCCACCACTTCCCCCAGGGCTGGAGGGCGGGGTTAGGGACATGGAGCCACCGCCCACACCACCACCACCTCCTTCAGCTCGTGAGGAGGAAGAAGAAGAGGAGGAGGAGGGCGGGGTGGGAGGGGGGTGCTGGGGATGGTGCACAGGGGTCCCCAGAGGGGTGGGGAGTGGGGAGCCCTGTGGGGTGACCTGCGACACATGGGCAGAGTTAGGATAGATGGTCTTAGTGACACACTTCAGGACAGAAGGAGCAGGGAAGAAGAAGCGAGGGATGGGGGACAGGAGCGGAGAGGGGGAGGGCGAAGGAGACGGAGGAGTCTGCAGGGGGAGAGACTTCATAGACTGCAGGTGGGGGCGGTCAGAGGCTGCTTTTGAGGGTAGGGTCTGGGTTTTTGGGTCAGGCACGCGTTGGGATGCCCGGGGTGCAGTGGAACTTCCTGCTTTGGGGTCTTTGGACTGGGTGGCGGAAGCAGAGGCGACTTCAGTTTGGCTGAAAGTGAAAACTGGGCTCTGACAGGTAGGAAGAGAAAGGACAGAAGGATGGAGAGGGAAAGAGGAATGGAGAGATGGACACAGCAATGGTCATGAGCGTTAATGAAAGATATGGTATATGATTATTAACATTAGAATTAATCTGAGAAGAGTTAGAAAAATGATGCAAAGCTCTTTCCAGAAGCACGTGAAAACTAGTATCCATTAGTAACGATTGTTAGGTTGTTTCATTATGGTGCAAAATGTTAAAAGTTAAAACAAGCTTAACATTTGTGTGTGTGGCTGTGTGTATTTGGTGTGAATAATGACTCCAGTATGAGGACAGTATGAGATAGATGAACATAAACAGAACAACTGAATCCAGTTTAGCTTTGCTATTCATAGCACAATATCAAAAACAAGCATAAAACCTTTCATCATTGCACACTGAGCTTTACATGGTAGTATGTTATTTCTAATGCAATATCTGTTAAAAGGTGTGGAGTCACTTACTCGGGGGCTGCTGAGGGGACTGGATGAGAGGCCGGTTGAAGCTCCGCTAACTGACCGAGACCTAGCAAAACACAGGACATATTAGTCAAACATCCGCTTATGTTCATGATATGTTTGTCATCTCACTCTCTGTGAGTAGAAGTAGTAGGGAATTCACTAGGATTTAATTGCACCAACTATCTGCATGCAATACAATGTGGGTCTGGATATGTTTTTGATCATTTGGTCATCCTTTGATGAATCAGGAATATTTTACATGGTATGCAGCAACTGCAAGATCATTTTGAAACTGAGAGACGGGACCAGCATCAGGATCTGCATCAGCTTGCATTCGTACTAGCAGCGCACTCTGTGGAAGACTGAAAAGTGACACTGACCAATCAAAATTGGGCTTAATCACAATCATTTAGCTTTTACATGGTCAAAAACAACATAGAAGAAAATATGACAACGCTTGCTCTTGCTGATTTTCCAGAACACCTAAACATGCATTTGATGTCAATTTCTTTAGTTTTGTTTTATTGGCTTTCACTTAGATACAGCAAAAATGCAATATTTATACAGTAATTGCCTCAGATGAAGAATGATTTTACAGTGCTTTCTGTTTGTACACATAATAAAATGTGGCTGTATACCATGTAAACTTCATTTTCACTGCTGCCAATGATTAATGATCAACAGAACATGCATACAAACATCAAATATTTCAAATAAATATTTATACATTTCAAATAAATTGTAAGAGGCAAAACAGCATTTTTGTCACACCAATAACGAGTCTAGCTTACATAGAAAAAATAAATAAATACACAAGAGTGCATGGTGCAATAAGTGCATGGGTAACTGTGCCAAATTTAATAGTAATTTTTGTGCTAAAGTAGGCCCAATATAACTAGAAGTTGTGCAACTCATCAGTACATTTTTACATTGTAACTTTTTTATCTGCATTTTTGAAAGGCACTTGAAGTTGAATAGAGGACACATGTGGTTCATTACTTGACTTTCAGATGAAGGTTAATACAAAGTTTTCAAACAGTTGGCATGTACCTCTGGCTATGTGCAGAGGTATCCAGTGCTCTGCGGGGAGGTGTCGGAGAGCCCTGCTCTGTCACACTCAGTACCTCCAGACTCTTTCTCTCCGGCCGACAGCGCCCATGGCGGGTTAACATGGGCGAGTCCACCCGCTTACGGGGAGGATCTGATCACAAAACCACAACAACACACACACACACCCACTGTAACACAAACATCTACTGTGTGCTCTTCATAAACTAGTCACATTACAAACCTTACTATATCCATCATGGAATCTAAGGTTTGTTTATATATATATATATACTGTATATATATATAAATAAGTATATACTAAAAATATTCAACTGCAATGCAGCACAGATTATCTGTACTACAGTGTTAGAAGGGAAATTAGCATAGAAGCTGAAAAAGTCATTTTCAATAGCTTGATGAGAGACAGAAAACTTCTAAGCAACAGGGTAAATTGTTCCTGCTGGATGTGCCCATGTGCTGTATGAGAGACGAACCATGGCATGACAGTGAAATGTTGTACTAACATATTAGGGTTGCGCATTTTAGTCGATAAATCTGATTGCAATTACTTTCACAAAATATCAGATGTGATATAATAAACAGCTAATATCTTACTACTGTAGCTAAGATTTCGAGGCAAAATGGTTTTACATTTAAAATAAAGTGCAAAAAACTACAAAATTATAAGTTTTCCTCCAAATAAATGTTTGTCCCTTGCAGCCATCAAAAGAACCAAATAGACTAAGAATTATTTTAGTGATTAAAAAAGTGTTTTGAGTTAAAAAATATATTTTTTTTATTTAAAAAAAAATAAATAATTCTTGTCATTTTTGCATTGTACCTTTAACTTAAAGTCGACTCTCACTGTCTTCAGTCAACTTCAGTTGATGTGTCAGTCCACTTTACATTTATTTTGTTGATTTTTGAATCTGATCAATGTGAATAATTATTTTTACTATCTTATTTGTATAGCCAATAATAATTATTTAAATTTATATTTCATTGGAAATCTATTTCCATCCTAATTTCTTTACTTTCATGTTAAACCCTGAAGCTTTTATTTTCATGGAGAACTGCTTATAATGTTTACATTTACATGAATCTAATTCTCAGTGCACATTATAAGCAACATTTAGATTATTTAAACTTTTCTTTCAATTAATTGTGTAGCCATATTAGGGAGAGACAAACCTTACAATTAATAAGCATCTAAAATGTATGCAAGTACACGGAAAATGTCAAAAAATGATATCAGCATTGATTCCAGATTGACAACCGTTAACTCATTTGTTCTGTAATCTGTGTACATGAGGAAGTCCGTTTCTGGTCCAACTTGCAGCACCTGCTCTCACACACTCGCCACACTGCTCTCGCTAACAACCACATGCTACGGCTTCCCTGTCAACCTCCTAATGATGATGATTCTCCACCTTGAAGTTTCTTTTTAGTCCTGGTCTGGCTTGATCTGTTTATTTTGGGGAACAAGCCCTCAATATGTTACATTTACAAATCACTGACGTTTGCCTTAGAGCCCTTAAATGAAACTGGCTTACTTTCAGGCCTGAAGCACCGGCGTGCTTTCTAGGTTACCAGCTATTCTCATGGTGTTCAGTGACCAGCTTTGAACGTGTCAGCAACACACATACACAGGTCTCAACTGCAAAAGCTCACTCACCAATATCATTTCTGGGAGGAAGATGTTCATCTTCATAACTAGGGTAGCGCTCCTTTCTGTCCAACAGAAGATAGTAGATCAATTTCTCCTGGTTTTCTCTGGAAAGGGAGAGATACAAGTCAGAAGACCAAACTGACTTTCCTTGTACTGACAGAAGCATCTTCTTTTGGTCATACGTGAGTGGAAATATTAAATCCTTTTTTAAACAAGCCATTTCTTAATGGTCAGTTGTGTCTTGTTTGCAGTGCAAACCCTCGAAATCTTGTGCACTATTCTTTCCTGAATTACAGGCACTCTGAGATGTCTTGAGCACACAGACTCACTCTTCACACTGCAGGTCTCTGGTGAGCTTGACACGGTCTCTGAAGCAGCCCAGCGAGTGCATGCTCTCCAGAACATCAGGGTCCAGATCTGTAAGAGACAGAATCCTCTTCACGCACACGCGCCTCGGGGGTGGCTGCTCTGGACACGGCTCGTTCCTGCCCCCTCTGAGACACAAAGACACACAAGCAAGTCAGTGTGGAGATCACATTGTGGGAATTACATACCAGAACATAAAATAAAATCCACTTTTGTTGGAATAGTTCTGTGTAATACAGAAGGTGAATATTTGCACTGCACAGTGCTTAGTCTTATGTTCCTAAAAAGACAAAGAAAAGATGATAAAGTGGTGCATATGATGCATAGGCTATATTCCAGATCTTCAGGTGACATATAATAGCTTTGTGTGACGAGCAGACCCAAGTTTAAGTTACTTCTGACGTTTGAGATGCCATGATGTTGATGACAGTATTTGGCTAAATTTTTATTAATAAGGAACATTCAGTCTGATTGGTGCACAAAAGCAGCTTGACAAGCTTTTAGATGCTTGACAGACATATTATAAACTGTTGGTGTATGAAAAAGTGCCGCTCAAATATTTTTCGAATTCCCCTTTTGTGTTCCATAAAATAAAATAAGCCTAATTGACATGACAGTCAGTTAACAATTACATTTTTTTGTAACTATTCAAGGTACCTCACATGATACTTACTGATACCAGGGGTGCTTTTGTATTTCTTCCAACTGAGAAAATAAAATAAAAACAATAATTACTATAAACATTCCTTGGTTAATAATTACCTTAATCCTTTTTTCAGCAAGGATGCATTACATTTATTAAAAGTAACAGTACAGATATTTCTAATGAATTTATTTATGATGTATACATTAATTTACATATACATTTATTTTCAATTATGTTCTTTTAAATAAAAAATGTATCACCCTTTCCACAAAAATATAAAGCAGTACAACTGCAACTATTTTTAACATCTCAAGAAATGTGTATTTAATCACCAAATCAATCAGCATGTCAAAAATGTATTGATTTCTAAAGGATCATGTGGAACTAAAGGCTGCCGTTATGACATTTTAATAAATTACATTATAAAATATATTCGAATTGAATTTTTGTTCAAATAAATTGTCATATTCTTTCACAATATTACCGTTTTCACTGCATTATTGATCAAATAAAGGCAGCCTCTTAACAACCCCAACACTTTAAACGGTGGTCTAGATGGAGTTTCAACAAAAAAAGAGGTAAACCACTAAATCCAGATAAGCACTGGCTGTTTTGTACACCGTGTGTTGCATACCGTGAGGCGTTTCTCAGGGTTGACCTCAATCATGCCTCGGAGGAGAGCCTGGCAGTCTGGAGGAATGAAGTGAGGCATGTGAAATACTCCACTCTTCACCTTCTCCAACAGCTGACGCAGGTTATCATGGTCAAAGGGCAACGCTCCCTGTGAGGTGAGATGTTATAATTCACACACATTTCTGAGTGCAACTGAGACCATCAAGTCTGCAATATCCCACAATACCAATGGCCAATTTAAGACACTAAACACTTAATTTTCAGCTATTTCATTTGTAATAAGGTGTGCAGGGAAGGCATCAAACGTGGGAAAATGTCGGAAATTGCAAATATAAGATTCAGCAAGCTTCTTACCACCAACAGAGCAAAGAGAATAACCCCACAGCTCCAAACATCTGCCCGACGTCCATCGTATTTCTCTCCCTATGAATAAAAAAACCACTAAGTCCAGATAAGCACTGGCTACAATACGAATCTATGAGCCTTATACACTAAAACGTATGGTGCTTTTGCTCTAATAGCTTTGTCCTTACCCTGATGACC
Organism: Enteromius thamalakanensis; assembly: GCA_032357475.1. Taxonomy (NCBI): domain Eukaryota; kingdom Metazoa; phylum Chordata; class Actinopteri; order Cypriniformes; family Cyprinidae; genus Enteromius; species Enteromius thamalakanensis. The sequence continues at coordinate 8,150,095 of JAUCMT010000068.1, forward strand.
TCGGGACATGCATAATGGGGTGATCTGCAGATACATAATGTAGAGAATTAATACTTCATCTTCATTATTACAGTATTAAAAACACACAAACACAAACTACTGACCCACAGCTGGTCTCCAGCAGACTGTCCCCAACCTGTAGGGAGGCCATGCCAAAGTCAGCAATCCTGATATTATTCTTCTCATCCAGCAGGAGGTTTTCAGGCTTAAGATCTCTGTGGCTGTAATGACAACTTTGTAATGTATTTCTGTACACTGATATATTTTTCCATGAGCAAATGAAACCATAATTATTTTACAGAGTGAGATAACCTTTTGTGTGTGTTACATACCCTGCAGAACATGCAACAAGAATAAATCACAATTTTTGTAGCACATTTGCTTTAGTTTTTTTTTTTTTTTTTCAAATCTATCATCAGTACGGTTCAAAAGTTTGAGGTTGGTAAGATCTGTTAAATGTTTTTAAACAAAGTCTCTTAACATGGTCACCATGGCTACTTTTAATTTGATCAAAAATACAGCAGAAACTGTAATACTCGTATAAATAATCGTTGTCTATTTTAATCTATTGTAAAATGTGATTTATTCCTGTGATGCAACGCAAACTGTTATAAAATATCTAAAAAGAAAACATTCTAATATGCTAATATGAAACATTACTTATCAATGTTGAAAACAGTTGCGTGGGTTAATATTTTTGTGTAAACCATTCTATATTTTTCCAGATTCTTTGATAAACAGTTCAGAAGAACAGCATTTATTTCAAGTTGACACATTCTATATGATTACACGTGTATTTTGATCAATTTATTGCACCATTACTGAATAAAAGTATTAATTTTTCTTTAAAAAAAAACTTTCTGACCCCCAGTTTATTAAGGGTAGTTCCTGTGTACATACAGAGTGACCCAAATATGGAAATAATGCAACTCAGCTCTGGCTTTATAACTTCGCCGCATGTTTTCCTCCCAACTCACATCCACATAATGCTGATTGTGCAGAAATATTATGAGAAAATACGCCTGTAAAAAAAATCTGTGTGTGTAGCACATTAAATAAAAAAGTGAAAAGAGACATCTACCATATAGAGTGACTGTGACAGAAATCCAGAGCAGATATGATTTGTCTGAAGAATTTTCGAGCCTCTTTAGGGGTCAACCTGCCTTTCTTTACCAGGTAGTCAAACAGCTCGCCACCAGATACATGTTCCAGCACTAAATACCTGAGAGAACGAGAAAGTCATCTATGAAACAAATGCACAGAGATAGATGCATATGAAGTGTTACACACAAGCACACCTCCAGAGAATGCAGGATGTAAGTCTAGACAAGACAAAGACAAGGCCAGACATGCTTCAGATGTGTTGAGAAACAGAGCAGTACTTACAGATATTTGTTATTCTCGTACACATCATACAGTTTTAGGACATGAGGGTGCTCTATTAGTTTAAGAATAGCTATCTCTCTCTCCACCTGCAGAAACGGGGAGAGCGGGGAACACTGAATGAGAGTTGAATAGGGAAAAGGGACAACTCTGATGTAGGAAATAACCAAGCAAATATGAGCACTTTCAATTACAAGTGAACTAATATAGTCAATATATTAACAAAGAGTCTGACAATCAACAGTAGACACGGACAAAAAGCACACAACATTAGGGCAGATCCAGCGTGTGCTGTGGTTAATAAAGCAGTTGGAGTTATGCAGCTGCTGTGTTATTGAAGAGTTACTGTAAATACCAAAACGCTGTGGAAGCAGGAGGCGACTGAGAAACTAGAACTTTGAGACATTTCCATAGTAAATTCATTGTATGCAAGACTTACTTTCATAAGAACAGACTCTGATAGCTTTTCTCTGTTTACTATCTTTATGGCCACCTTCTGTCCTGTGATGCAATGAACTCCTAGCTTCACCAGACCTGCAGGAGGAACACAGATTCTGTGTCATTCTTCACAGAAGTGGACAACATTAAAATCCAGATTTTAATGGGGAAAAACGGAAAAGTAGACATAGTCTGTGACATTCACATTCATTACAAACCATTACATCTGGAAAAAAAACAGCACTTCCAAAAACACTACTGATTATGAACAGTACACAAAAAAGAACATAAAAACACCGGTGCATACTGCTCATGCAGGCAGTCACATAAATCGTTAATGGACACCCTCTTTCACTTGCCAAAAAACAGTCTACATCTTAATGTATGTATATCATTCTTGTGTACATTTAAACATGACAAACAGATCTTAATGGCCTTTCCATTCAGAACAGATCGGTAGCAAGCCATGATTACACCTTAAAGCTAACTAGTAGAGGTTTACAGGACTAATACATTTGTTAATTTGGCTACTAGCATTCTAATAGTGCTATAAATTATTTTACGTTTTACTTTTTTCACACTACAGATATTAATTTTTTTACTAATTGCTTTACTGTTACTGGTAAGTAAAGTTCTCCTAGTACTTAATGATTAGACACCCCCTCATATGTGTTTATGTTGTTACTTGTTTATCTAATGTAGCTGACTAGTCATTACCTGCAACACCTATAATCTACCAAAAAGTGATTGTATAGTGAAAAAAGAAATGTTACAACAGTTTGGGTAGTTACTAGTCTTCCTTAATATCACTTAAAACTGTGAGAATAGATATAACTATTGAACTGTTAAGCCCCTATTGAACTACTAATGCTAATAGATTCCAGCTACAATGGAAAGTGAAAGGTTGAACCACAGATTCTTTTGTGAATGACAAAAATGTCCAATGTGTTACAGTGACCTGTCTCTAATGGGACAGCAAAACAGTTAGTACCATTAACTAGCAACCTTAAATAATTTAATAGATATGCCTAGGAAAAGTACTAGCATCTAATTAACGTTTGTCACGAGACTGGCAGTCACTATTAAGTAACAAATACAAGTCCTGGTAGCAAAGAAAAAACAGCTTGCAATCACAACCAAGATTCGAAACAGCACGAATGAATCACAGACACGCGTGACTCAAAAATAAAAAAGATGAAATAATCTTCCTCCCTCAAACACTGCCCCTACACAGTCACTTGCCAGCGTGCCTCATTACATTTCATCAGCTGAAGCACACGCATTAACCGCTTTGCTTATTGCCGAACCAACCTTTCAATAGATTCATTCTTTAATGAGACGCGCGAAGCAGAGCAGAATTTATTCCAATGCATTAACCAAAGAGGAAAAGCTCTTACCTGTCTGGCCCTTCCCCAGCGTCTTCTCCAGTCGGTAGGGCCCGACGTACTGAGCTGCCTGACTCCCCGACAACTCCTTACTGGACATTTCGTTCGACCGCGATTTTGTGTCACAATATAAAGGGGGCGAATCAGTGTATTCTCACAATGTATCCACGGGCGTCTGTCCTGCTCACGCAATAGCTCCGCCGTTCAGACATCACAGACGGTGAGCGATGACACAGGGATGCTGAGGCGTGATGTCAGTGCCGTGGCCTACTCCCAAACATCTGCCGCGTCTCCTTAAACTTCGTGGAAACGGATCGGTGACATGTTCCGTTCGAAAATATCAAAAGTGAACAGAGAAGCGCGTGGCCTATACGCCAAACTGTAGCTGTTACTGCGCTTTGCACGGCCTGTGGTTGCAGCTGCTGGAAAAATGATGAGGGGACACGATTAAATCTGTCAGTATATGGGCCGATACTATATGACTAGATCAGATAATAGCTGCAAACGACAGTACAATGATCATGAGTATTGAAGTCGGATAAAGATAACCGGAGCATTAGGTGGCCTGGGTCTGCCATCAGTTTATTTTCGCCGGTGTCTTGTCTTTAAAAAAAATATTCATGTAGCTAGCCTGCCGTTATTGTCAAACTGCAAGTGACCTAATCATTAATGAAAAACTTGGAGAGATTTATCCTGCGAAAGGACCGCGCATCCGGTTTGTGACACCTTACGCGTATTATACTAAGTGTCTTTCTTTTGTCGCTGACTCTTCATAGTGTTTCGCTTTGTTTTCATAGATGTTTGGACGTGAGGGATGAGCGGGACGTGCCTGATATAAACTACGGTATCTTCCAGGCCTCACATCCGGAAATATGGGAGAATTGTATGGGAGAAAACAGCCACCCTTTCGCGAAAGAAAGCCTCGGCGTCTTCCGTCTCATGAATCCGTCAGTTAATCCAAGTGTGCATTGCGCTATCGCAGGCTATAGTGTTTGCGCAGAAATCCCTGGCTTTATTCGCGCGAAGCACATTCCTGGTCAAAAAGCAAGCATCTTTAACTAGCGTAGGAGCCTCCTCTCCCTCTCCTCTCCTCTCCCCTCCCTCGCGCTCGCTATGTGCAGCACATCACAGCATCTCCTCGCGCTCTCCTCCCGTCGCCTCGGATACCGCGCGCGGAGTCATCCTCTCGAGCCGCCTGGCTTTAATCCGTTCGCTTCCTTTGCCTTGTGGCCGCGAGGATAGCAGTCCCCCTGTCAGTGGGGCCTTTCTCTGTATTTTAGTTCTCACTCTCCCTGTATTGCTTCTCCCCATCCGACACGAGCAGCATCAGCATCCGGGTTCTGCACTGCTAGCGTCCCCTCCCTCACGCGATTCCCACTGAACATGCTCGTCATAGCCCCCCCACCCCACTTCCGCCCCTCATATTATATTATTGAACCCAGTCCGCGCGTTATTGTCATTGGGCAGCATCTGTCACTTTTTTTTTTTTGATGAATGCATAGTTACAGATTATTTGTTAACATAATATTAATGCACTAACTGTCCCATTTACACTGTCGTTTTCAGAAACACAGTAACAGGCTTGCATGAATATCCATCTTCGATGGGCCTAGTTGTGTTTTTCCATAGTAGTTTTCAATCTTTTTACATTTGCATGTGCATTTAGCAGAAAGTATCCAAACTTTACACACAAATTCAAGAGTTTGCACACACATGATGCAACATTTTTCCATCTATTGTAAATTGAAGCTATATATATATATATACAAAAACATCTCAGAAGCAAACATTTACAAATATTTTATCAAACAGTTTAACTGCAAACTCAGGAAAATAATTTGTCAGAGAACCAGCAATTTCCAAGGTCAGGTTTATTAGAAAGTTAGATTAGGTGACCGGCTTTCTTTGTTTTTTTTTTCTTCTTTCTTTTCTTTTCTGCTCTAGTCTACTTTCTATTGCTAAAAAAATCCCTAAATTAAAATGAAATTCCCTAAAATGGCCATCCCTGCAGTCTAATCTTTAAACGCAAGGTGGCAGTAGAGACAAACACATAGAGCGTGATCTGCAGGCAAGAAGTTATTGAAAAAACTCCCAGCAGTATAATGCGCATTTACGTTGAGGTTTTTATTTCCTAATTTCACCCAAAAACATTAAGCATTACGAAATGTTGGGATCTTGTAGTCCAATCAGTATCATGAGTCCACACAGCAGGGGGCGTTGCTCTAACTCATTAACCCCCTTCCCATGTTCTGGACAAATGTGGGCAAAATAATTTTAATTAATTTTTTAAAAATACTTCCCTTGATCTGAGTGGTAC